>VWZI01005966.1:24080-42360 GCA_013396835.1 Psilopogon haemacephalus
AGGGGGCCTACAAGAAAGCTGGGGAGGGACTTTTGAGGCTCTCAGGTAGTGAGAGGACTACGGGGAATGGAGCAAAGCTGGAGTGGGGAGATTCAGACTGGATGTGAGGAAGAAGTTGTTCAGCATGAAGAGAGGTGAGGCCCTGGAACAGGTTGCCCACGGAGGTGGTTGTGTCCACATCCCTGGAGGTGTTTGCAGCCAGGCTGGCTGAGGCTGTGGGCAGCCTGATCTAGGGTAGGGTGTCCCTGGGCATGTCAGGGGGTTTGGAACTTGATGATCCTTGTAGTCCCTTCCAACCTTGACTGATTCTATGTTTCTATGATTCAATGATTCTGTGATATTGCTGTTCTTGGAGAACAAATTTCAGGGCTGTTGGAAATGTTTATGGCTTCCTTCTTCCCATTTATCTTCTGCTTTCTGCTCTTTAATGAAATGAATGTGAGCTTGATTGTATTTGAAATGCCTCCATGGAGACAGATGAGATCTGCTGTGATTAGGAAAATACCAAAAATATTTTTAAAAAATTGTCAATTTCCCTTGGGCTAGCTGAAAGCAGATGTCTCCCTCGGAATCACTCCTTCCATATATTCTATTGGATTTTTTTTTTTTTTCCTTTTTCAGCTGCTTATAATTTGCTCCTTTTCATGTACTTAATCGTTCAGTTTTCCTAGTCTCTCTTTCCTAGCTTTCCAACATGTTTCCATTTCTTTTCTTCATAGAGTCATTTAGGGCCACCAATCTCTTAAGTACTCCGTTTGCCTAAATACAAATCTTTATCTGTTTACTGCCTCCAACACCTCCTATCTATTTATTGAACACACTTTTTCCTTGAGAAATAATTATTCTTAAGATTCAAAACACCAGAAAGTAATCCAGCACCGCAATCTGAAGAGAATAATCAGTGGGATATATCTGTTTCCCTTTGCATAGTCTGAACATCTGATATTTTAATATTTTTGGTGCCACGTGCAGCAGGTACATTGTTTCTGCTCTCCGGAGCCAGCACAAGAATTGGTGTGTTGGTTTGAGCTAATTGGAGAATTTGTGTGAGAAATTAGACTGCTGCCTGAGAGTGAGAAATTAAACACTGTGTCACTTCACCCAGTTTTGACTGAGAGAGAAGCAGGTTGTTTTGAGAATGTTCCCAAAACATCCAGATAAGCCAGTGTGCTTGCGCAGTTCAGTCGGCTCTGGGTCAGCGCTGGGCTTCAGCAGCTTCTTTTCTTTGTCTCTCTGCCTTTGAACTAATTCAGAGTAAAATTATTTAAACCATTCATTCCTTCCTGCCACTAATCTTTCTGACCGATCTTCAGCTTATCTGCAGCATCATCAAGTGGTGAGATAAAGCTGGGGGAAGGAGGGAGAGGTGGTACAGGGGGGGGTTTGGTTTCCCTCTCTTGGGGATTTTGGTCTCCAGGAGGGGTGTGGTGTCTGTATTCCTTTTTTACTGTATATTTCTGTAAATATCTGTTATATCTTGTAAATATTTGCTTGTATATTTGCATTGCTGTAAATATAAAGCTTCATTTATTAACTTCCAGTGTGTTTATCTGAGTTTTAGCCGGGGTTCTAAAAGGTGGGGGGGGCAGGTCACTGCAAACCCACTACAATTGGCTTTTCTAAGTTTCTCCCAGAAGTATCACTTTAATTAAACAGAAAGCTGACTGGATCTGAAGTGCACATGACAGAGGGTTAGGTTGCTGTTTTGGGTTTTGTTTTTTTTTTCTTGACCTGCGTAAGGAAAGTTCTGGGGTGAAAAAAGAGTTTCAAAACACTGAAGTGCACCATGCGCTGTCTGGGTAGTTCTTGAATTTATTCCTCATTTTCTGCCACAACCATACTCTCAGAGTGATCGTGCCACAAGAAAGTATGGGTTTGAACTGGCAGAGGGAAGATTTAAAAGAGATGTTAGGAGGAAGTTGTTTGCAGTGAGGGTGGTGAGACAGTGGCACAGGTTGCCCAGGAAGGTTGTGGCTGCTCCCTCCCTGGAGGTGTTGAAAGCCAGGCTGGATGAGGTCTTGAGTGACCTGATCTAGTGGGAGGTGTCCCTGCCTATGGCAGAGGGAGGTTGGAACTGGATAATCTTTGAGGTCCCTCCCAACCTAAACCATTATATAGTTCTATGGTTGTACCACAAGAAAGCATCAAGGAGCAACTTGGATTTGAGGTTTAGGCAGGTTTGATAGACTTTGGGGATCTTTTGTGTATCATGTTATGTCAATTAGTATTGAAAATATATTGCTGGTGCTTGTCAATCATTATTCTTTTTTCTCAGTTACAGACTTTAAAAATAGACTTAAAATAAGCAACAAAGACTGACTTTTATCTCTGTTGAACACATAGAATTCTGTAATGCTACTTGTATGTCACAATCACAGAATCACAGAACCTTAGAGGTTGGAAGGGACCTTCAGAGAACACCAAATGAAATCCCCCTTCCAGGCAGGATCTCCTAGGGTAGTTCACACAGAAATGTGTCCTGTGGGTTTGGAAAGTCTCGAGAGAAGGAGATTCCACAATCTCTCTGAGCAGCCTGTGCCAGGGATCTGTCACCCTCACTGTAAGGAAGTTTCTCCTCATGTTGAGCTGAAACCTTCTCTCTTCCAGTTTGTAGCTGTTGCTCCTTGGCTTGTTGGTGCTGATCAGCAAAAAAAGAGCTTGGCCCCAGGTACTTGACACCCACCCCTCAGATATTTGTACACATTGATCAGATCTCAGCCCCAGGGCTCTCAGTCTTTCTTTGTAAGGGAGATGCTCAAGTCCCCAAATCATCCTCCTGTCTCTCTTTAGGACTCTCTCCAGCAGGTCCCTGTGTTTCCTGGACTGGGGAGCCCAAAACTAGACACAGTATTCCAGGTGTGGTCTCACCAGGGCAGAGTAGAGGGGGAGAAGAACCTCCCTAGACCTGCTGGCCACACTTTTGCTGATGCAGCCCAGGCTGCCGTTGGCTCTCTTGCCCCCAAGGGCACATTGCTGGCCCATGCAGAACTTGCTGCCCACCAGCACTCCAAAGGCTTTCTCCATGGAGCTGCTTTCCAACAGGGAAGTCCTGAACATGTTCTGTGCTATTCGTAGGAGTTCTCCCTATACAGAAATCTGTCCTCATAGGTCTCTTTATGTGACTGGAGACATGGTGATAATTTGTGTAACATAGGAGGACCAACAGAACACTTACCAGTTCGAGACATAGCATAGTTATCCAGCACGTAGACAAGTTCATATACTCCTCCTACAGCTCCAGAAACTGCGTAATGGGTCCCATAATCTTCCAGGAATTTGAAATATTCTCCCTTTTCATATTCAGTGGGCAGAGAACGTAGATCATGAAGGAAAGTATCTGTGAGACGGATATCACGACTCCGCATTTGGAATCTTCCCAGCTGAACCTTTCCTTTCACGTGAAGGAAGGTTTGGTTCTGAATGCAAGGAAAAGAAAGCCAGGGTGAGTGCCCTTCTGGTACACAGCATAGCAGGAAAAAATTCCATTTTACTGACAAAGGAACTGCAGAACTTTCAAACGCAGCATCCAATCCAATGTTTTGGATTGCAAGGACAAACTTACTTAATTAAACTTTTAAATTCCTTAATTTAAACTGAGGAAGCAGCAAAAGATTTAGATTGGGCTGCAGGAAAGGCTACAAGAGTTGGGGCTCTGCAGCCTGGAGAAGAGAAGGCTTCAAGGAGACCTTATAGCAACCTTCCAGGATATGAAGGGGGCCTACAGGAAGGCTGGGGAGGAACTATTCACAAGGTCTTGTAATGACAGGATGAGGGGGAATGGGTTTAAACTGTTAGAGGGGAGATTTAAACGGGATGTAAAGAGGAAGTTCTTTAAAGTGAGGGTGGTGAGACACTGGCACAGGTTGCCCAGGGATGTTGTGGCTGCTCCCTCCCTGGAGGTGTTCAAGGCCAGGCTGGATGAGTCCTTGAGTGACCTGTTCTAGTGGGAGGTGTCCCTGCCTATGGCACAGGGGGGTTGGAACTGGATGATCTTTGAGGTTTCTTCCAACCTAAACCATTCTATGATTCCAGTTTTGTGGAGTTCTCCCTTTAGGAATTTTGGCAAAACTTTTGTGATCTATTTGATGGCAGGTTCTTATCTTTAAATAAAATATCTACTGAAAGGGCCTTTCTGACTTTCAAAACATTGAAAAGTAATTCCATATGGCACGCTAGATAACAGAGGCTGCCCACTGAGGTCTGATGGAGTTTTGCCTTTGTTTATAGTCAGAGAAGAACTAAGTGTTCTCTTTTTCTTTAGATGAATTATCTGTTATTCTCTGACTGTCATAGGCCCTGAGCAACCTGTTCTAGTAGGAGGTGTCCCTGCCTATTGTGGGAGGATGGAACTGGATGATCTTTGAGGTCTCTCCCAACCTAAACCATTCTATGATTCTATGAGAAGAAAGGGCACAGCACCAATTAAAAAAAAAAAACAACGAATAAATCCCCTAACTCCCCCAAAAAATCACCCCAAGCAAACAAAACAAAAAAAAGCAACAAACAGACAAAAAATAAAACAAACCCAAACCAAACCCCAAAACACTAAAAACCCAATACCAAACAACAAAAGTGAAAAAATGTATTAAAAACAATAGGGGAAAAAAAATATCATTGAGACATTTGAACCATTGTGTCAGGGCACTCCAAACTCTCTTTCCCACCCTCTGTCTCCAGAGGTTTGAATGGGGAAAGAAGAAGAGTCAGGAAACTCTTTCCTATACCCCCACCTCCATCTCTGGAAGTTTGAATGGGGGAAGAAGTAGGCATGAAACTGCTTCTCCCACCCGTGTGGGCTTGAACAGGGAACAGCAAAATGCGCCCAGCATATATACAGCATTGGACACATTGTTTAAGGGGATTAGATAAAAAGCACAGTTCCCAATTTCACACAACTCTGCTTAGCAAGTTTGACAAGTCCATTCGGCAGAGTCGTCTGCAGCACCCGGACCTGGCTTCTCCTCACCCCTGTATCCTGGATTCCTGAGCTGGAGAAATCTGCCTCTACCATAAACTCCACTGGAGAGCAGCCCTGAGGAACAGGACCTGGGGGTCTGGGTTGATGAAAGGCTCGACATGAGGCTGCAGTGTGAGTGCAGCCCAGACAGCAACTGTGTGCTGGGCTGCAGCAAGAGAAGCTGTGGGCAGCAGGGCAAGGAAGGGGATTCTGCCCCTTTGCTCTGCTCTCCTCACACCCCACCTGCAGCACTGCGTGCAGCTCTGGAGCCCCCAGCACAAGAAGGACATGGAATTCTTGGAGGAGGCCATGAAGATGCTGAGAGGGCTGCAGCAGCTCTGCTCTGAGGACAGGCTGAGAGAGTTGTGGCTCTGCAGCCTGGAGAAGAGAAGGCTTCCAGGAGACTTCTGAATGGCCTTCCAGCATCTGAAGGGGGCCTAAAGAAGGGCTGGGGAGGGACTATTCACAAGGTCTTGTAATAACAGGATGAGGAGTAATGGGTTTAAACTGGCAGGGGGGATATTGAAATTGTATGTTAGGAGGAAGTTCTTCCCAGTGAGAATGGTGAGACACTGGCACAGGTTGCCAAGGGAGGTTGTGGCTGCTCCCTCCCTGGAGGTGTTCAAGGCCAGGTTGGGTGAGGCCTTGAGTGAACTGTTCTAGTGGGATGTGTCCCTGCCTATGGTAGGGGGTTGGAACTGGATGATCTTTGAAGTCCTTTCCAACCTAAACCATTCTCTGATTCTGTGAAACTGCTGCTGTTTGTAGGTCCACATCAGCAGTGTGGCTTTTCCTAGCACTGCTAAGACAGTGCCTCTCTATGATCTTTGCCTCATGGGAGCTGTGTCTACAGATACTTTGGGTGGTTTATTCACATTGGACTTAGTGCCATGTGGATCCACGACTGGATTATACCTTGCAGTTCCAAAGTCATGCCACAAAGGAGATCCAGGGACTATAAATTCCTACTCCACCTCAGTGAGTAAATCAGAATAAACCTGAGGCTCTGTTCTGCTTCTTATTTATAAGTGGGTTAAAGGTATCTTGTGGCTTAGCCTTTTCCATTATCTGACTTTTCTTAAATTGCTAAAATTGCCCATAAGCATCCTTGAGAAGATTTCTGACCAAATTAGAACCTGTAAATACAATTTAACCAGTTTTGCCTAGTTTGGGGGGCGAGGCTTTCAGGGACAAAAAATAAAACAAACTATGATGCCTGCCTCTTCAATTAGGGCCCAACTAAATCACCCATGCACACTTTTTAAATTTAGTGACTGATATTTTCATAAATTGCACTGCAGGTGGTTTTGTATCTGGAGGCCCCTTCCAACCTCTAAGGTTCTATGATTCTAAGAAGTTGATATATCTTCTATGTGATGGCCTGACCTTGGTGTATATGGTAGGAAACCATGTATGGCCCAGGCAGTTAATTCCACTAGCACCAAGATGCTGAATTAGGCCTTGTTTAGTGTTAGTTTTTGTGGTTTCTCTCTCTTGTGACCTCTCTAGATGCTAAGCTACTTCTTTACTGGTAAATAAAATGGGGTAGGGCCCTTCCTCTGTTTTGAATGGCAGGTAGAGTCACATGGCTTGTGTGCAGCTAGCTTTTTCCAGACTACCAATTGAAATACTTCCTTTCAAAGGTACTGCAGAGGACCACAGAATGGATGCTGCTTATGAGGGTACAAGAGCTGGCACAGGTCCAAATCATGGCAATGTGCTTGTAAAACCAAGGATTTTAGTGTGCCAGTGCTAATATATTTGCATTAGTAAAAATAACTAGAAAAACTCAGCTGAGATCTGATGTTTTGACTATTTTACTCTGTGTTAATTTTTTACCTCTAGTGTAAGCCTACTCAGTAGCAATTTCTGTCCCAGGACTTGACCTAATTTTCCCACTAGATCAGAACTGCTCTCCACTCTAGAGGGGATCAAAGATCTTTGCCAGTTCTGGAGCCTCCAACACAAGAAGGATATGGAACTGTTGGAGCCAGTCCAGAGGAGACCACGAAGATGATCAGAGGGCTGCAACAGCTCTGTTATGAGGACAGGCTGAGAGAGTTGGGGCTCTGCAGCCTGGAGAAGAGAAGGCTTCCAGGAGAACTTGGAGTGCCCTTGCAGTGAGAGGTGTCCTTGCCTATGGCACAAGGGGGTTGGAACTGGATGATCTTTGAGGTCCCTTCCAATCTAAAACCATTCAGTGATTCTATCATTCTATGAAATGTTCAAAGCCAGATAGATGGGGCTTTAAGAAACCTGATCTAATGCAAGCTGTGCCTGCCTATTGCCAGGGGACTGTTCACAAAGTCTTGTAATGACAGGATGAGGAGTAATGGCTTTAAAGTGGCAGAGGGAAGATTGAAACGAGATGTTAGGAGGAAGTTCTTCACAGTGAGAGTGTTGAGACAGTGGCACAAGTTGCCCAGGGAGGTTGTGGCTGTTCCATCCCTGGAGGTGTTCAAGGCCTCAGATGAGTCCTTGAGCAACCTGTTCTAGTGGGAGGTGTCCCGGCCTATGGCATAAGGGGGGTTGGAACTGGATGATCTTTGAAGCTCCTTCCAACCTAAAGACAAGGCTTCCAGGAGAACTTGGAGTGCGCTTCCAGTATCTGAAAGAAGCCTAAAAAAAAAGGCTGAGGAGGTACTATTTACAAGGTATTGTAATGACAGGATGAGGAGGAATGGGTTTAAAGTGGCAGAGGGGAGATTTAAACTGGATGTTAGGAGGAAGTTGTTTGCAGTGAGGGTGGTGAGATCCTGGCACAGGTTGCCCAGGGAGGCTGTGGCTGCTCCTTCCCTAGAGGTGTTCAAGGCCAGGTTAGATGAGCCCTTGAGCGACCTGTTCTAGTGGGATGTGTCCCTGCCTATGGCTCAGGGAGGTTGGAACCGGCTGAGCTTTGAGGCTCCTTCCAACCTAGACCATTCTATGACTCTATAAAATCAGCAGACAAGCAGCATACTTCTAAAAATGAATCCTATGTTGTTCTGACACTGTGTAAATCTTACTGTTTGTAGAATAGTCAGAGCAAACCCTGAGCCCCCCAGTCAAACTTACCTTTTCTGTGCTCGTATCCAGGATGGAAGTTAAGCTTACATTCTTCTTATAGTAAAACCTGATGTTCCCTTCTGCGTTAATTTTGTCACTTCCTTCGGTTGGTGTGTATTTCACAGAAAAGTCAGCGTTAAAGCTGTTTTGCTTCTCTTTGTAAACCTGCCGGAACATTCTCACTCGATCGTGGTAGAACACAGATGCGAAGGTTTTATCCGCTTTGGTCTTAGAGACAATAATGGAAGAGGTCGTTCGAGGAAACGAACCAGGCAGTGGCAGAAAACAACAACAACAAAAGCCGTGCATCATTTTAAAGTTGTCTGCTTTACATGGTTTAGCAATGTTTTTTTTGGATACAGCTTGTTCTTCTCCTAGGAGAATGCAAATGGATACACACACCCCTCAATCCCCTTTCCCAAACCACCTCGTCTGGATCTCCTCAGCGTTCAAAGCTCAACAGAAAACAGCAGTGAGAATGTTTCAGCGAGCGATAAATCTTGGCGTGTTAGACTCTCAGAAGAATTTATGTGTGTCAACAGTTTCCTTCACGTGTAAGGAGTTGTAGTCTCCAACTCCTTCCTACATCACAGACAGGGTTTGTTAATAAGCCCCAACATCTTACACGGAACAAAATCACGATTTTGCTTTCTTTTCTTACAGCAGACTATAGCTAATTCAGAATGCCTATTTCAGCATTGCTTTTCTTGCTACACTTTAGCAGAACAGAGAGTTTAAATGACTTGCAAAGGTTATGCTTCAAAATCAACAACGAACAACGATCTCAGAGTCAAACTTACTCATTTTGGGCAGGATCTGGCTTAAATTGCCTTTCTTTTATAAAATTTCTAGTTGCCTTTCTTCTGTACAATTTCTACTTGCAGCATTAGGAAAAACTTTTTTTTTTTTTTTTTTTTTTTTGTGTGTATGTCCTTGAAAAAAAATCTTGGCTGTTGTTCTACCCAGTCAAAGCTGGATGTCACAGTTCTTTCTGTACTCCTGTTTATCTCATCTGCTCATTTCGTAAACACTCCAGAAAGAGTTTAATTTGGCAGGCACAGGTGCAGAAGTAAACGCATAGGACCTGAGATTAACTGCTAAAGCAAATGATAACAAAGTAATGAGACTTGGTCTCTTCTCCCAGAACAAGTCTCAAGCTGCATCAGGGCTGGATATGAGGAAGAAGTTCTTCAGAGAAAGAGTGATTGGCATTGGAATGGGCTGCCCAGGGAGGTGGTGGAGTCCCTGTCCCTGGAGACTGGATGAGGCACTTAATGCCAAGGTGTATTAGTTTAAGCCAGTCCCTCTGGGCTCAAAAGCTCAATAAATACTTAAATTCTGTTTGGAAGTGAAAAATAAACTTTAACAATAAATAGAAGGTATTTTAGGTAAGGGGAATTACAGAGGGTAGGGGAGGAGGGAACAAAACACAAGGTACAGGTGTAAGGTAAGGAGGGGTTAAAGAGAATATGGGGAAGGGGAAAAAAAAAAAAACAACAAAGTACAAAATGAAATAAAATACAACCCGTAGATAGGTGTGGATGGTAGCTGAATCCAGGCAGTGGAGTTGGAAATTAGTGGTAGATGCAGATGGATGCAAGATGATTTTTAGATGCAGCAAGTTAGAGTTACAAGTGTGGCTGCTCTCCCCATGTATTTGTTGGAGAGCACTTGGTGAAATAGCAGCATCAAGGAAGCAAGGTGCTGGGCTGGTGAGGAAAGAAGAAGCCAAGAGGAAGAAACAAGAAGTTCATCCACCCCCTTTCCCCCCAGCTTTATAGCAGGACCAGCACGAAGTGGCAAGAGGCTAAACCGGACACCTGGGGGCAGGTCAGACCACCCCCAGGGAGGAGTCAGGATCTAATTCCAGGTAAGCCCTTCCAGGAGGGCTTAACCCTTTCCACATGGTTCAGTTAATTAGAAGGTGTTAGGTTGGACTTAATCTTGAAGGTCTTCTCCAACCTGGTTAATTCTGTGATTCTGTGTGACTTAGAATAATAGAATCACAGAATGGTTTAGGTTGGGCTCTATGATCTCAAGGGTCTTTTCCAACCTGGTTAACTTTGTGATTCTGTGTGATTTAGGATAATAGAACCATAAAATGGTTTAGGTTGGGCTCTCTGATCTCAAGGGTCTATTCCAGCATGGTTAATTCTGTGATTCTGTGTGACTTAGAAAAATAGAACCATAAAATGGTTTAGGTTGGGCTCTATGATCTCAAGGATCTTTTCCAACTTGGTTAACTCTCTGATTCTGCAATATCCTGTTTTCTCCTGGACTTTATCAGTAGCTTGACGCTGTCTGACTCAGGAAATATGCTGAGTCTTGCCAGAGAAGGTCATGATTCGTTACCCACTTAAACACACCCTGGTTTCCAGAGAAGGTCTTCTACTTACATCATAGACAAGAACACCCACATTCCATGGCTTGCGATAGTAGGTTCGTGTGTTTCCATCACGCACCCGTTCACAAAGACCATTGAAAAACTCGTTGTCAAATGGGCTGGCCATCGGCTGCATCCCTAAGACATTAATTCTACAACAGAAATACAGGAGAGGTTACAGTTTAAAAAAAAAATAAAATTAAAAATGGAAGTGTTAGTATCAGCAGCCTGTAGACAACACTATTATGACTGGAAAAGTCAGATTCTGTGAGAAAATGGAGACTGTGGAGCTGAATCTTGCTTCATTCACAGTGGTTTGCCACATCTCATGCACATGTGAACACAGCACATCATGCAGCAGCAGTGACTTTCCTTTCAGCATCTCACAGCTTGTCCCTCACATACAACCACTGCAGGAGGCAGTTAGTCTCATGCCCAAGCCTCAGTCTGGGCAGTCTTACTCAGAGTGGATAATTGCAGAGCATGAAGTCCCCACGTGGAGTACTGTGTACAGTTCTGGAGCCCTCAACATGAGAAGGACATGGAACTGTTGGAGTGAGTCCAGAGCAGGGCCATGGAGATGATCAGAGGGCTAGAACAGCTCTGCTCTGAGGACACGCTGAGAGAGATGGAACTTTTCAGCCTGGAGAAGAGAAGGCTTCAAGGAGACCTTATAGCAGCCTACCAGTATCTGAAGGGGGCCTACAGGAAGACTGGGGAGGGACTATTGACAAGGTCTTGTAGTGACAGAATGAGGGGGAATGGGTTTAAAGTGGCAGAGGGGAGATTTAAACGGGATGTAAAGAGGAAGTTCTTTAAAGTGAGGGTGGTGAGGCACTGGCACAGGTTGCCCAGGGAGGTTGTGTCTGCTCCCTCCCTGGATGTGTTCAAGGCCAGGCTGGATGAGGTCTTGAGTGACCTGATCTAATGGGAGGTGTCCCTGCCTATGGGCAGGGGGGAGTTGTAACTGGATGATCTTTGAGGTCCCTTCCAACCTAAGCCGTTCTATGATCTTTTCTTTTGTAGTCCTCTCATCTGTGCAATGGAGATAATGATACATATTTTTTTTCTTTTTTTTTTTTTTTTGTAAAGCAGTTTAAGGGCCATGTATAAGAAACGAGTAAAAGATAGATATCAAACATTAAACACAGCAAAAGCCTCAGGAAGAAAAGAAGATACAAAAACATTCCTTCTCAACTTATTTATGAGGAAGCATGCTTTTATGTTTAAAAGGAACAACTGGAAAGCCACTTTAAACCTGTGGGTTTTGGCTGGTGGGCTGTTTGGGTGTTCTTTAGCTAATTGGAAGGAGCAGGTAGCTTTTGCTGTAGAAGGAACACATGGCTACTTCCAACGTGCAAGGTCCCAGCTGATGTGTCTTAATCAGGGTGTGGCTGTGGCCTGATGCTATGACTTAAGAGCACTGCAACAGCACCAGTGAAAGGCCAATGCACTCACTGCACTCTGCACAGATCTGGGGGCATGGCCTCTGTCCTGCCAGGAGTGATGGGGGAAGGCCAACCTCTGGGAGGCCACATGTGAGTAGTGTGCCTGAGAGTTTCATACAACTTTGCCGGCACAGCTGGTCCCTCCTGTGCTGCTCTGCATTGCCCACCCATCTGCCAGCTCTGTGGCTGTCCATCCTATACCGGCTCCCACCACTGCTCTGGTCCACACTGCCTACACAGCTCAGGCAGCTTCCTCTGCCTGCACTGCTCCAGCTGGCTCCATGCCACTCTGTTTCTGCCACTGATGCAGAAGGCCCCCCCTCTTCAAAGCGTTCACCTGCCACCATGAACTTGGAACCATTCCTGTGTAATTCTACAAGCTTAATCCAGGGTATGGTGATATCCCTTCTTTTGCTCTTCAAGGCTCTCTCACACATCCTTTCTTTTTCTCACTACTTTCCATCTACCTTCCGATTTTCCCATTGCTCTGGTCGAATCTAATAAACCGAACTCATCAGCCTTTCAGTGTTGGTTTGACTTTGTTTACTGAAAGGGAATTATCCAAACCTTAGCATGGCCCCCTCTTGCTGACCAGGGTTGGTACAGGATAGCTAGAATAGAATAGAATAGAATAGAATAGAATAGAATAGAATAGAATAGAATAGAATAGAATAGAATAGAATAGAATAGAATAGAATAGAATAGAATAAGCCAGGTTGGAAGAGAACTCCAAGATCATCCAGTCCAACCTATCACCCAGCCCTAGCTAATAGCACTAAGTGCTCTGGGTGTGAGCCTGTGGAACAATAGAATTCTCCAGAGCATAAAACAGGAGATCTGAACAGTGAAGCAGTCACATTGGCTACACAGTTCTATATATCTATACACCAATATAGGCTCACAGGCTCAGAAAATGTCAGGGGTTGGAAGGGACCCAAAGAGATCATCGAGTCCAATACCCCTGCCAGAGCAGGACCAGACAACATAGCTCAGGTCACACAGGAACATATCCATACAGACCTAGATAGGCTCCAGAGAAGGAGACTCCACAATCTCTCTGGGCACCCTGTGCCAGTGCTCTGTGACCCTTACAGTAAAGAAGTTCCCCCTTGTGTTGAAATGAAACCTCCTGTGCTGCAGATTCCATCCATTGCTCCTTGTCCTATCCCAGGGAGCAAGTGAGCAGAGCCTGTGTCCCCTCCCCTTCTCCTGAGCCCCAGCCCTCAGATATCTATAAACATTGATTAGATCATAGAATCATAGAATGGTTTAGGTTGGAAGAGACCTCAAAGATCATCCAGTTCCAACCTCCCTGTGCCATAGGCAGGGACACCTCCCACTAGATCAGGTTGCTCAAGGCCTCATCCAGCCTGGCCTTGAACACATCCAGGGAGGGAGCAGCCACAACCTCCCTGGGCAACCTGTGCCAGTGTCTCACCACCCTCACTGTGAAGAACTTTCTCCTAACATCCTGTTTCAATCTCCCCTCTGCCAGTGTGAACCCATTCCCCCTCGTCCTGTCATTACAAGACCTTGTGAACAGTCCCTCCCCAGCCTTCCTGTAGGCCCCCTTCAGATACTGGTAGGNATCCCCTCTCAGTCTTCTCTTCTCCAGACTAAGCAGCCTCACAGAGATATATATGAGATACTTCCAAAATACAACTACTTCTGTAAGGATTCTATGTAATTTTTCATATAACTCTTCAGTATTTCCAACATTTATGTCTGATATGAAGTCATTGGTGTCACTACTGCTCACCTGCACAACGTTTTCTCATGGAAGATTTTGCTAATGGGTTCTGATGCCTAAGAGTGTTAAGCACCTAAGTCCCTGGCTTATTTTCCTGTGCTTCAAGGAATAATTTTCACTCTTGTGCAGAGAATGGTACCATGAAAATGAATCAGAAGGATGCATCCTTTAAGCACAAGTCAGTGCTGTACCCTACTTTCATTTTCACTTGCTCCTGTTTAGATGGGTGTCTTACACTAGACTCGTAGAACAATACATCACTCCTTTTTGTTTAGAAAGAAATAAATCCAGTAGGCTGTGAGAACAGAAGTGTTCTGTGATTAAAACTTCTGTAAGGAATAGAGGTCTGTAAGGTGGAGAATTCACTGCTGAAAAAAACCTACAACCAGAGTGTTGTTGCAGTGAGACTTTGCATTGCATAAATTAAGACACATTTCTTTCCTTTTACTCATGCATGCTAGTAGAGCAATTGGAAATGACTGACTCCCAAGTGATGCCCAAGTGGAGACCAGTGACAAGCAGAGTCCCTCAGGGATAAGCCCTGGGACCAGTCTTGTTCAACATCTTTGTGGGCAACGTGGACAGAGGCATTGAGTGCAGCCTCAGCAAGTTTGCTGATAACAGCAAGTTGTGTGGTGCAGCAGACAGGCTGGAGGGCAGGGATGGCATCCAGAGGGACCTGGACAGGCTGCAGAGGTGGGCACAAGCCAACCTCAGGAGGTTCAATAAGGCAGTGAGTGACTGGAGAGAAACCCTGCGGAGAGGGACTTGGGGGTGCTGGTGGAGGAGAAGCTCAACATGAGCCAGCAGTGTGCACTTGCAGCCCAGAAAGCCAAGCAGAGCCTGGGCTGCATCAGGAGAAATGTGGCCAGCAGGGCCAGGGAGGTGATTCTGCCCCTCTACTGTGCTCTGCTGAGACCCCACCTGGAGTACTGTATCCAGTCCTGGAGCCCCTATTACAAGAGGGATGTGGACATGCTGGAGTGTGTCCAGAGAAGGGCCATGAGGATGCTCAGAGGGCTGCAGCACCTCTGCTATGAGGACAGAATGAAAGAGTTGGGACTGTTCAGGCTGGAGAAGAGGAGGCTCCCAGGTGAACTTCTTGTGGCCTTCCAGGATCTGAAGGGGACCTACAGAAAAGCTGGGGAGGGACTTTTGAGGCTCTCAGGTAGTGAGAGGACTAGGGGAAATGGAGCAAAGCTGGAGCTGGGGAGATTCAGATCGGACATGAGAAGGAAGTTCACCATGAGAGTGGTGAGGCCCTGGAACAGGTTGCCAAGGGAGGTGTCTGGGTCCACATCCCTGGAGGTGTTTAAGGGCAGGCTGGATGTGGCGGTGGGCAGCCTGATCTAGGGTAAGTTGTCCCTGGGCATGGCAGGGGGGTTGGAACTGGTTGATCCTTGTGGTCCCTTCCAACCCTGACTGATTCTATGATTCTATGATTCAATATGAAAAATCATATGAAATATAGATGCATCTGTTAAGTTTTACATTTAAATAACAGATGTTGTACCATATATCCATGCAACTTCTACATGTGATTCTGCTTATTAACATGATGTCTGACTGCATAAACACTTTACCTTTTGTGAGTATAGAAAACAGAACAGCATTTGGTTGTTCTTCCAAAAGCTATGTAGCATTTCTGAATAGAAATGTGAACACAATTCAGATTCCACTTTTTGCTGATGTTAGTGTGCCCCACTGCTTCCATCTAGCTTTGGAGATGGTTGCAGAGCTTTCACAAGGCCTCCAGACTACATTTTGGGTTGTTTTGTTGTTTGTCTGTTTTCCTTCACTACATACCCTTGTCCTGCAGTCCTGCCAATCTCAGACACATCGATATCATGGTTGCGGCATGGTGATTTTTTGACATCTTCACAGTTATCTTCATCAGAAAAATCTCCACAGTCGTTGTCTACATTGCACACAAGTCGTTGCTTTATACATCTACCTAATCAAAGAATTAAACATTGAATTAGCAATTAATTATTTTTTTTCTTTCCCCCAAGATGGACTTTAAAGTTCACCCCCAGCTACTCTTTACTGAGATCTTCCTCTTTGTATGTTTCTGTTATTGTCATGAAGAATTCAAATCCTACAACCTGCATCCTTCTAATGAGAAGAAATCCCATGCTACTCTATGTACTTATGAGTTTGCTTGAATGGCTAAGGGAAGTGAATTGTTATCAACTGCCTCACCTGTAAAGGCTACACAATGGCTCTGAACGAGCAGTCACAGAATTGCAGCATCACAGAATGGGGGGTGGGGATCACAAGAGACCTGTGAACATCACCTAGTCCAGCTCCCCAGATTAAGCAGGGTCATCTAGGTTAAATTACACAGGAACAAGTTCCAAACAGTTTTGAAAGCCTCTGGAAAGAGACACTTCACAGTCTGTCTGGGCAGCTGTTTCAGCGCTCTGCTATCCTCTGGGTAAAGAGATTTTTCCTTGTTTTCTGTGGAGTCTCCTGTGTTATAGTTTGTGTCCATTGCCCCTTGATGTGTCACTGGGCACCACTCAGTTCTCTTCAGCCAAGGCACAGTCTTCTTTTCTGCTGACTTTCGCTGTGCTCTCGAAGGTCTGGGGCTCCTGAGGGCTGGCCTTAGCAGCTGGCAACAAAGTCATAGAATCATAGAATGGTTTAGGTTGGAAGAGACCTCAAAGATCATCCAGTTCCAAACCCCTGCCATAGGCAGGGACACCTCCCACTAGATCAGGTCGCTTAAGACCTCGTCCAGCCTGGCCTTGAACACATCCAGGGAGGGAGCAGCCACAACCTCCCTGGGCAACCTGTTCCAGTGCCTCGCCACCCTCACTGTGAAGAATTTCTTCCTAACATCCCGTGTCATTCAGTGACTTAACCTTCTCTCTCTCCTCCATGACCAGGTCACCCACTGCATTCAGGACTGGGCCCATACTTCCTCTTGCCTTCTTTTTGCCCCCAATGTACTTGAAGAAGACTTTCTTCTTGTCCTTGACCTCAGTTGCCAGCTTTGATTCTTAGGAGGCCTAAGCTCTCCTTATACCATCTCTATGTAGTCTGACGACATCCTTGTGCTCCTCACAAGAGGTCAGCCTCATTTTCCATGTTCTACAAACTTCCTTTTTCCACTTGAGCTTACACAGTAGCTCCCTGCTCAACCATGAAGGTCTTCTGACTCCCTTTCCTTGATTAAGAAATCAAGGAGCACTTTAGGGTGCTTTGCTCTTGAGATTGTAGAAAATGATGCTTGAGGACAGCCAAGATGGTCCAGAGAGAAACTGTGTGCTGGGCTGCAGCAAGAGCAGTGTGGCCAACAGGGCAAGGGAGGGGATTCTGCCCCTTTACTCTGCTCTCCCCAGACCCTACCTGGAGTACTGTGTGCAGTTTTGGAGCCCCCAGCACAAGAAGGATATGGAACTGTTGGGGTAAGTCCAGAGGAGGCCACCAAGATGCTGAGAGGGCTGCAGCAGCTCTGCTATGAGGACAGGCGGAGAGAGTTGGGGCTTTTCAGCCTAGAGAAGAGAAGGCTTCCAGGAGACCTTACAGTAGCCTTCCAGTAACTGAAGGAGGTCTACAGAAAGGCTGGGGAGGGACTGTTCACAAGGTCTTGTAATGACAGGATGAAGAGGAATGGGTCTAAACTGGCAGAGGGAAGATTTAAATGGGGTGTTAGGAGGAAGCTCTTTACAGTGAGGGTGGTGAGACACTGGCACAGGTTGCCCAGGGAGGTTGTGGCTGCTCCCTGCCTGGAGGTGTTCAAGACCAGATTGGATGAGGCCTTGAGTGACCTGTTCTAGTGGGAGATGTCCTTGCTTATCGCACAGGGGGGTTGGAACAGGATGATCTTTGAAGTCCCTTCCAACCAAAACCATTCTATGATTCTATGATTAACCAATTTTTTTGTGCTGACCCACATTCCAGTGCTCTATCCTATGGGATTTCTCCAGAGAGTTCCTTGAAAAGGCCAAAGTTAACTTTTCCAAAGGCTGAAATTGTGATCCTTCTTGTTGCTCTGAACCTACTCCACATGATCCTGAACTCCGTCATCTCCTGGTCAGTACAGCCAAGGCTTCTCCCAGCCTTCACATTCTCAACTAGTCCCTCCCTTTTAGTCAGTACAAGGGCCAGCTGTACACCTCTCTTTGTTGACTCCTCCACCACTTTGTTAATGCCCTACAGAAATCTCCTGGATTGGATTGTGCATGCCTGACTGTGTTGCTTGTCAAGGAAATATCAGGGTAATTAAAGTCTTCCCTGAGAACCAGGGCCTATAATTGTGTTTTTTTTTTTTTTCCCCAGATGTCCATAGAAAGCCTTGGCATCTTCCTCATCCTAATCAGGTGGCCTGTAACAAAGAAATGTGCCTCCCCTGCCCTTTATTAATGAACCTGGCCCTTAATTCTTACCCGCAGTCTCTCAACTGGCTTCTCATCTGCCCCTGCACACAGCTCAAAACATTCTAGTTTTTCTCTCATGTAAAGAGCAACCCCTCCACTTTGCCTGGTTGCCCTGCCTTTCCTAAAAACCACACAGCCATCCAGAACAGCATTCCAGTCACTTGAGCTATCCTGCCATAACTGCAATCAGATTGTAGCTCCTCACTGCACACAGATCTGCAGTTCCTCCTGTTCATTCCTCATACTGTATACTAGTGTGCAGGCATCTCAGAGAGGAACCTGAGCACACAATTAAAAAAAAAAAAAAAAAAT
>VWZI01005966.1:50050-82710 GCA_013396835.1 Psilopogon haemacephalus
TCAGATACTGGAAGGCTACTCTAAGGTCTCCTGGAAGCCTTCTCTTCTCCAGGCTGAAAAGCCCCAACTCTCTCAGCCTGTCCTCAAAGCAGAGCTGCTGCAGCCCTCTGATCATCTTTGTGGCCCTTCTCTGGACTCTCTCCAGCAGTTCCATGTCCTTCCTGTGCTGGGGGCTCCAGAACTGATCCCCTCCCTTGCCCTGCTGGTAATGCCTCTCTTAATGCAGCCCAGCACACAGTTTCTGTCTGAGCTGCATGTGCACACTGTTGGCTCATGTTGAGCTTCCAAAGAACTAGAAATAGTAGAGGAGACTCCATAGAGGAATAGAACTACTGTCAGCATAAAATTGTGCATCTTCAGAGAGGAATGCTTTGAGATTATATTTTCACACTCTCAGTTGCCCAAGCTTCACTTCCCTGAACGAGCACAGCTTCATCTGCTGTCAGTCACCTCTACTGTGACACATGCAGCCAAAAATGTAGAGATAAAGGATTTCTATTTGAATCTTGAAAATAGTGTAAGGCATAGTTTCCTTTTTTTTTTTTAAGTTGTATGCCTGAGCAAGCTACCATTAGAAACCTGTGTTGCAGGTTTATGCTCTGTGCAGGAGAAGCCAGATGGTGTAGATATCTGTTAGAAGACCAAGGACACTTACCTTCTGCTTTCCCCCAGAAATGAGGCAGCCACCTCTAAAGTGCATGGTATGGATAAGAGCTGCAAGATAACATAAATGCTCCTCATTTTTTAGCTGGAGAGGCAAGAATTGCTATGGCTGAGTTTGTGGTTACTTTATTTGTTCCTTTTGTTATTTATTACCAGGAGAACAAACAAAAATCAGTATTTACAGAGCAGTGCCAGTTAAGTGGCCAAAACAGTTACGGTAATGTTTTAAAGTCCACTTTTCAGAAAATTCCTTTTTTTTTTTTTTTCTCCTGATTGGAGGCTGGGAAATACTGTAAAGTAGTTTTAAGATTAAAAAACACATTATTTATTGGTTTTTGTTTACCACCACATGGGAAAGACAATTTCTATTTAATTAGAGAACACTTAGCTGCCTCCTACAAAGCTGTGATAGCAGTGACTCATGTAAGGAACAAATAGTTCCTAAAGCAGAGCTGTTTTGTAAGAGCATTTAACATCTTTGGAGTCCTCAGTTGGAGTGTTAGAGGAATACAGTCCCAAGATTCCTTTTGTTCCTCCCCTAGCCAATATGAAAGACAAATGTACAATCTCCATGGTTTTAAGGAAGCAGAGAACTCCTCTTGCTTTCACTCTATCACCAAAACCCAGAAGATAAGAAAGCTTTTCAGAAAGGCCCCCAGAGTTTCTTCTTCTCTAGACTAAACAACCCCAGCTCCCTCAGCCTATGCTCACAGCAGAGGTGTTCCAGCCCTTGGATCACCTTTGTAGCCCTCCTCTGGGCTCACTCCAACAGTTCTATGTCCTTCTTATGATGGGGACACCAGGACTGGATGCAGTATTCAAGGCAGGGTCTCAGCAGAGCAGTTTAAAGGGGCAGAATCACCTCTCTTAACTTGCTGCCCACATTCCTCTTGATACAGCCCAGGCTGCACAAGGGCACTGCTGGCTTGTGTTGAGCTTCTCCTCAATCAGCACGCCTAAGACTCTTTCTTCTGAACCCTCTCTGCACCCAGCCTGTGTTTGTGCCTGGGATTGGCCTGATGTAGATGCAGGACCTTGCATTTCAACTTGTTGAACCTCATGGACTTTGGACTGGCCCACTTCTCAAGCCTGTCTAGATCCTTCTGGATGGCATCCCTTCCCTCAAGTGAGTCCACTGCACCACACAGCTTGGTGTCATCAGAAAACTTGCTGAGTGTGCACTCAATGCCACTGTGCATGTTGCTGGCAAAGATGTTAAAGAGCACTGGACCCAGGACAGACCCCTGAAGATCTCCACTTGCTAGATATTATTTATTGCATTGTTTGGGAGAAGAGACTGACCCAAACATGGCTCCAGTCTCCTTTCAGGGAGCTGCAGAGAGCAAGAAGGTCTCCCCTTAGTCTCCTCTCCAGGCTAAACAGCTTGGGTACTGGGTTCCTCTGCTGCTCTTCTGGACCTGTCCAGTGCTCCAGACCCTTTGTCAGTTTTGTTGCCCTTCTCTGGACTCACTCCAGCATCACCATATCTTTCTACGACAAACTCAACAAGCTTTGGCCAAGGCCAGAGGACAGCTTGTTGCCCTGAGGCCAAGTGGGACAGCTAATTTCACTGTCCCAAATGAAGGAGGCCATCTCCACACATGGTACTGTCAAGGACCCCTGGAGGCATCCTCTGCTCTGTGTGCGGATTCTTTGGGTCAGACTTTGTTGGTGCAGTACAGAACCATGCCAGGAACATGCTGACAGTTTTACAGTGTCCTTTCATCCATGGGGCCCAACATCAGAGACACCACCTAAGCCTTCCCCTGCCAGAGGCTGCCTCAAGGCTCCTCCTGCCTCTTCCTCTCTCTGCTGCGGTTCAGGTTTCAATGCCAAGTTGAAAATCTTCACCTGAAGGAAGAGCACACACCCAACACTCAGCTACGTGCTGAGGTGCTCTAGAAGGAGCATTCTCCCCATCTAGCCTCTTCCTAACAGCCACAATCTTGTTCTGCAGCCAAGCACCTCTTGCTTTCCCTCTTCAAGGTGCTGCAAGTGAAGATCAGCTCGTGGAGGGACTTCTGAGCATATCTTCAACTGGGAAAAGCTTTCGCACCTCCAGGTCAGGGCAGAAAATAGGACACAGGAATCCTGGGGGCACAGAGACTGCACCTTGGGCATGTTGCAACACAGATGTGTTGTGAAGAATTGTCTTTTCCTTCAAAATACACCCCAAGATCATTCACATGATGTGTTTTGGTTCAAATGCCAAAGCATTTTTTCCCTGGAAACCCCTCAGAAGCCCAGTTCTTGATCCACCTTCCTTGGGCCTTTGATGTCCTGCCAAAGAAGGTCAGGACTGGTTACAGCACTCAAATCTGAGCATGGCAATGGGGAAGAACACCACAGTGGCAGAGGAAGCCTTTGTTTTTCTCAGGCTATGATGCTATTATCACGGAATGGTTTGGAAGAGATGATCTTCCAAAAGGGTTGGAAGGGACTTTCAGGAGTCACCTAGTCCAACCTCCCTGCAGTCAGCAGGGACATCAGCAGCTCAGTTGCTTGGAGCCCATCCAACCTCATCTAGAATGTTAAGCCTCATGAGGTTCACTGGGTCTCACTTCTCAAGACTGGGCCATATCCATGTGGATGAATTCATCCCTCCAGCATGTCTAATATATCACTCAGCTTGGTGGCCTCCACAAGCTTGGCAAGGGTACCTCCATGCCACGGCCATGTCAGTGGGGAAGACAGGAGCTAGCACTGCTGCCAGTATGGGCCCTGGAGGGACACCACTCCTAACTGCTTTCCACTTGGACATGGAGCTGGAATTCAGAGACTACAACTCCTTTTTCTAACTCTTAACCCAGTTTCTCCCCATCAGGAGCTGGCAGAGATGGGGCACAACACTGGCAGCCCTCACATTCCATCCCCAGCAGACAAACTGCAGCAGCCAGGACTGCAGCCACTCAGCTCCACTGACCATGGCACTGCCAGCCACAGCCATGGTTCAGCCATGCCCTGGCCCCTGGACCTCCCCATTGCCCTGCTACTGCAGCCATTCAGCTTCCCCTAGAGCTTCTCTGGCAGAGGGAAGGACTGAGCCTGATTGACAGCTTAGAGATGTCCTTGGGCCAAATTCATAGCCCACCTTCATAGCACCTCTGCCTCCTCTTGAGCATCCTTCTGCCCCAACTTGGCATGTGACTGCCCCCAAATCCTGATCTCTCTCTCTCAGGATCAACCAGCCTGTGCCAAAGACCTGGACAGTAGCTCCAGCCCTTCCTTGCCCTCTGGGCACTCCCAGCAGTAGGACATCCCCAGCACACCTGGCACCTTGCCACACACGTGCTCCTTGCACCTCCAGTACCTGGGGCTCCCTTCTCTCTCTTCCTCCAGCACCCCCAGATCCCTGTCACCTTGGCACATGAGGCACCTGAGCTCTGCAAGACCTAATGACCACAGTTGCTCACTCCTGGTTAATACCTGATCTACAGATCCTTTCCCAGGAGGTTGGGGACATCTCTTCCATATCAGCTCCTCAGGTCTTGACATCTCTCTCAACACCAATGTTGAAATGCATGATGCTAGCTCAACACATCAGGACATCTCCTTCCCTCCTGACACGAAAATGGATGGTGCCACAACACTCATTGTTATGTCTCTTCCCACTGATGATGACCCTCCCAACTGCAGCCACCTCCATGGGCAGCCACCTCCACCAGCTGCCACCACAACATCAGCAGTCCCTCTCCACCCAAGAATGTCTCTGCTGAGAAACATGTCCCTAGATATTCCAACACCATGTGGAGCAGGGACCAGTTCAACAGCAAAAGCACCAACCTCCCTGGCAGTGTGGAGGGACAGCACAAAATCAGGATGGAGAAGTGCAGCCAGGACCAGCACAACAGCTCCTAGCCAAGCATTGCCTGCAAGCATAGGGTCCCACGGCTGATGATGGGACAGGAAATTAGGAAGGGATGGGAGTTGAGGGGAGGGTGGGATTAGATCTGCAGCAGGGGACAGATGGTTTGGGGGAGGAGGAGCAATGGGTAGGATTGTTGATGTTGGTATAGGACCTTAGATGATCCTTTTCTTCTTTCTTTTCCCATTAAAATTCATGGTCCAGAGTCTCTCTGTGCTTGCATGAGATGGGGAGGAAAGGATGGAAGAAGGCACCAAAGCAGCACTGAGCCCCACACTAGGTCCATCATCCCCATGCCCAGCCCTCAGTCACCTCCATCCTTGTGGAAGTAAAGAGAGAGATCATCAGAACTGACACCTTGGATTTCAGGAGGAAGGAGTTTGGCATGTGTCCATTGAGAGGCAGTCTTTAAGGGCCAAGGAGTCCAAAAAGGCTTTCTTCAAGAAAGAAATTTCAAAGGATCAGCAGCAGGAGCAGGCTGTCCCCATGTGTTGAAAGACTGTCAGGCCAGGAAGAAGACCATCCTGGCTGAGCAAAGAAATTTGGCTGCCACTCAGGCAGAAAAGGAGAGTTCATGGCATATAGGAGACGGAGCAGGTCACTCAGGAGGATTATAAAGGCATCGTGGGGCTATGTCAGGAGAAAATAAGGAGGGCCAAAGACCAACTAGAAATTAATCTGGCTTCAGCTGTTAAAGACAGTGAGAAGTGCTTCTACGCATAAATTAGCAACCAGAGGAGGACTAGGGACAATCTCCATCCTTCTTCAGATGCAGGCAGAAATGTAGTGACCAAGGGTAAAGAAAAGTACTTATTGCCTTCTTTTCCTTAGTACTTAGTAGTAGAGGCAGTTGTTTTCTGAGCATGCAGTCCTCTGAGTTGAAGGCAGGCATAGAGATCAGAATGAAACCCCTTAATCTAAGAGGAAATTGTTGGCACCTCCTTACACCAGTTGGACTCACACAAGTCTACGGGGCTGAATGTGATCCAGCCAAGTGTACTGAAGGAGTTGGCAGAAGTATTCACCAAGCCACTTGCCATCAGTTATCATCAGTCCTGGCTACCTATAAACTTCCCAGGACTTTGTTAATAAAGCCTTTGACACTGTGCTTCACATCATCCTCCTGGAGGAACTATCTGCTCATGGCTTGGGTGGATGCACACTTTGCTGGGTAAAAAGCTGGCTTGAATTTGTCAGCCCCAAAGACTGATAGTGAATGGAGTTAAGTTCATTTGGCAGCATGTCAAGAGTGGGGCTCTGCAGGGATTGTAACTGGGGGCAGTTCTCTTGAATGTCTCTATTAATGAGCTGGATGAGCAGATTGAGTGCATTCTCAGTGTATTTACAAATTACATCAAACTGGGTGGGAGTGTTGATCTGCTTGAAGGTAGGAAGGCAGAGGCATCTGGACAGGCTGGATTGATGAGCCAAAGCCAATGGTATGAGACTGAACAAGGCCAAGTGCCAGGTCACAATAACCCCATGAGATGTTACAAGCTTAAGGAAGAGTAGCTGGAAAGCTACCCAGCACAAAAAGACCTGGGGTTGTAGGTTGACCATCAGCAGAATATGAGCCAGCAGTGAGCCCAAATGTTCAAGAGCAACCTGGCCAGTATCTAAACCAGTGCAGCCAGCAGAACTGTAGAGGTGGTTGCCCTCCTGAACTTGGCACTGGTGAGAGGAACCCAGAATACCCTGTTTCATGTTGGGCTCACTCACTACTGGACAGGCATTGAGGTGCTCCAGTGTGTCCAGAGAAGGGCAGCAAAGCTGGTAAAGGGTCTAGAGAAGCAGTCCTCTGAGGAGCAACTAAGGGACCTGGGATTGTTTAGTCTTGAGAAGAGAAGGCTCAAGGGAGACCTTACCGCTTTCTATAGCTGTGTGAAAAGAGGCTGTAGGAAAAGAGGCCAACATTCACCTTCCTAAGCAGCAAGTGACAAGAGAGGAAACAGCCTCAAGGTTCAGCTAGAGAAGGTTTGGTTTGAACATTAGGAAAAACATCACTGGAACAATTTTCAAGTACTAGAAGTGGCTGCCTAAGAGATATGCCAGTGGGATGCTTAGAGACTTGTCTTAGCAGTGAGGGTAGTGAGACACTGGAATGGGTTGCCCAAGGAGGTTGTGGCTGCTCTCTCCCTGGAGGTGTTCAAGGCCAGGCTGGATGAGGTTTTGAGCATCCCAGTCTAGTGGAAGGTGTCTCTGCCTATGGCACAGGGGCGTTGTAACTGGATGAGCTTTGAGGTCTCTTCCAACCTAAACCATTCTATGAATTGTCTGAGCCAGTCCATAGGAGGCCATAAAGATGCTCAGAGGGGGGCAGCAGCTCTGTTATGAGAACAGGCTGAGAGAGTTGGGGCTTTTCAGCCTGGAGAAGAGAAGGCTTCTAGGAGACCTTTGTAGTGGCCTTCCAGTATCTAAAGGGGGCCTACAGGAAGGCTGGGGAGGGACTGTTCACAAGGTCTTGTAATGACAGGATGAGGGGGAATGGGTTTAAACTGGCAGAGGGGAGATCTAACCTGGATGTTGGGAAGAAGTTATTTACAGTGAGGGTAGGGAGACAGTGGCACGGGTTGCCCAGGGAGGTTGTTCAGGGCCAGGTTGGAGGAGGCCTTGAGGGACCTGTTCTAGTGGGAGGTGTCCCTGCCTATGCAGGGGGTTGGAACTGGATGATCTCTGAGGTCTCTTCCAAGCTAAACCATTCTATGATTCCTGGCAGTCTCTGAACTCCTGGGTGTTGAGTTATGGAGGATAGAATCAACCACCACACTGTGTGTTTTTTATGAAGAGGTGCTTTTGTTTATTGCCATTACATGACAACACGTGAGATACTTAGCTTTGTGTAACATCCATAAGTTTCTACATTTCCAGTTTGAGAAACACAAATTCATAGCCTCTTTTGCGTTACAGAAAGTGCAAGAAATTTATACACAAGACTAACAGGCATGACTGGCTGAATCTGTTATTAAGGTGGTATTCAAGTTGACTTTAACTTTCCAGTTCGCTAACTGCTTAGGCAGCAATGATACTGCATCACGTTTACAGATGGCATTGAAACAAACCTCCAGCAAATCAGCTTCCACCACCACTGGCCAAGAATGTAGTACCTGTTAGTAAAGATGTTCTTCAGAAAAGGCATGTTAAGAGATGGAAGGCTGCCTTGTCAATGGCACAGGGGCTGGTGAAACTGTTCACAAGGAGTCTAGGCACTGAGTGAAGCTATGACTGTCGCTTTGCTTTCAAAATACGCTGGAAACATGGCACGTGGCACCGTGCGACAACTCAAACTGAGCAACATTGAGGATGTTCACTGAGATTCGTGCAAGATGCTTATCTGCTTGTTCCATTTATCCCCCATCCCTCCTTTATAGAAAAATAATCCTAGTAGATTTTTTTTTTCCCCTGAAAGCAAAGATGCTTTAGCACCAAGATAACAGTTAGTGCCTGTGACTACCTCACTATTACGCAACCCATGTTTTCACCCCAACTGATCCTACAGAGTAGGCTTCCAATCCCAGGGACCTCAGCAGTTGTTACAGACAGTCCCTCTGCTACACATTTATGGCAGGATGATACTGTTAGTTAAACAAACAAGTATTAGTCTCCCCTCTCCACCCTACCCTTCTCAGCTCAGAGACCATCCCATACATCCAGTCACCAACTAGAACTGAGCTGCGTCCACAACTTTACAACAACTAGCTGCTGCGATACCATCCACCAGAGCCAGCTGTTTAAAGGTGCAGGCTTTCAGCTACAAGTTCATGTCCCTTACACAAATGCAACATTTCCACCCTAAGAACATCCAGTTCCTGTACTTTAGAGCAGTAAGTGCAACATAAAGGAATTTTGGTGGCTGTCCACAGGACCTGCAACCCACTTTAAGCTTTTCTAGGGAAGACCACCACCAACTAAAAGTTAACATCCACCAGCATGTGTCCAACTGTCCATTTGCTTCACTTTCAATTACCATCATCTTTTCTCTGTCATCTATCACAGCATCTTCTTTGAGGGTACGTTGCAATCCACCAGAACATGTTTTAGTTTACAGACATCACGGAACAGCAGCAAGAGTGGCAGACAACAAAGTGAAACATGTAGAAAAATCACATTGGGAGGTCCAGTTATTCCATTTGTCCTTTCCTGGTTATGCCTGGTATGATAAAGAGGACTTAGGGTTAGGAGGGCTGTAAGTTAGGGTTTTTGTGTTTTGTTTCATTGAACAAGTTCAGAGCCAATGAGAACAAAACAGAAGCAGTGCATATCAACACTTGTCTTCTGTTAAGAAAAAGACAGTATTTCAGGAGAGACTTAGATACATGGCAAAGAAATGGATTTGCTAAATTTGACAGTTCACCTTCTCTAGTCAGTGCTTGGAAAGTTTTTGGGTTACAATAGCTTTCAGTTGTCCTGGTTTAGTGGCTGGCCTAGCCCAATCCTTGACACTAGTAACAAAAACTGTCAGAACCTTAGATTTAACTCCAACTTACCCAGAGCACAAGCCTACAATTATTCAGAGGATTAAGCTTCAGAAAACTGTATAAGGCAGCATGAGCCAACTCTCCCCTAAAGAGATAGCTGAGGGAATTTAGTGAGCCACTCAGTTTTGAAGCATAGTTATTCATTGACTTACCTCGTGGGAAGAAGTCTCTAGATCTATTGTGGCCTTGAGACTTACATGCATGGAAGAATAAAATCTTAATTTCTAATGAAGTGAAGCTGTCTAGACCTAGCCAGAATGCTGCTAAGTACAGGTCTGAGTAGAGGTGCTCCAACAGAAGTGTTATTTCTTCTGAAGTATGATGAACAGCTCATAGGAGTGTTAGAGTTAAGATAGAGTAATTTTCAGCCAGCTCTTTACCAAAAGTTTTCTGAATGAATTTCAGACAATGAAGTAGGTTGCTTTAGTGGAAGACTCACCTGATCTATTCAAATAGGTGGCCAAAAGGATTGCCGAAAGGATCAGGAAACTGATCCTGAAGTTGAAGTTGAGGCTGATGCTGAGACTGAGGCTGAGGCAAGAGAAATCATAAGCTGTTGATGGATTTCCAGTTTTTATCAGGTTTACTCAGCATGGCTGTATCAGCTAGTTTCTAATCCAAACACTTCCCAGAAAAAGTATTAGCACTAAATACATGGCATAAGCTTGCACTCTGTAATTGATCTAGGAGTTTCCAGCAGGGTCTCCAAATATTACATCCCAGTAGGGTCTCCAAGTATTACATCCCAAACAGAGTGATGTAGTTAAGCCACTTCCTCCCTCGGGACGTGGGAGCTTCCCACTTTTTCAGTGAGGGTAGCACAGCTCACACTGCTCCACAGGAAGATAAGCATAACCAAAGCAGAAGACTTCTGTAGCTAATTATGCAGCCTTCTGCAGAAGATCCCAATAAGTGAGCAACTTTCTGCTAAGGCTTGCAGCTTGGCAAACTCATCATGGACCCAAGACAAATGAAATTACACTTTGCTGGCTTTCTTGCAACCAGTGCCCTCTCTTAGATTAATTATTAGCTTCAAACATCCAAGCAGTTTTGCTCCATGGCCTCTAAAGCCAGAGATAAGTCAAAGCTCAAACACAGGCACTCATGATGTTAAAGAGGAAAAAAGGTTGTGGNAGTTTAGTTGGACTTTCAAGCAGGCTTTCAGCTGGTGGCACACGTTGTCTGGGAGCAGGTTTTGGTGGTTCTAAGGTAAAAAGACAGAGATAACAGTTTTAAAGGAGATATCATCTCTCTCTGTATTAGCAGCACCGAAGCTCATCTAAGACACAACCCCCAGGCAACCAACACACAAAATTGTGAGGTCATTCAGAGCAACTTCTGTCCCAAGGGTCCCTCACTACACTGACAGTAAGTGGTACACCTCATTCTAGTCAACTAGCTTAGGCACTAATTGTCAGTCTTTAGCCATTGACACCAACCAGATCTGTAGGATCATGAGGGGCAGCAAGGTTGAAAGACTGTTCCAATTACTGTTAACTGAAATTTGTAGTTTCTGTAAGGCAAGACTAGTGATCTGCCATTCCAATCTCTGGCAAAAGAAAGAAAAACCCACCACACTCATTTTGTCAGAGAGCTTGCTAGCTTCCATGCCATCATGTTCTGTACTATCTCGAGGAATGCCTACTTACCACTAAAATAACTGCTGAAAGCTTCAGAAACACCTGAAGTACTTTGCTGCTCTCCTCTCCTTGCTGGTACTGCAGGTGGCTTTGACAGCTGGAAATCTTTGAACATTTCCTTAACATCCTTCATCTCTTTATCACCGAGGGGATCCAGTTCAACAAAAGCATCACTCTCTTTCTTGGACAGCTCTTTCTGAGGCGTAGTTCTAGGTGGAGGATGAGGTGGGCTAGCTGTTGTTGGTATAAGAGGCAACGTTGATGGTGCCTGAGGAGGCAGTGTCGGAGGTGAGAACACATTACTCTGGAATGGATTTACAGCACTGAATGTCTGGGCCCACAAACTAGATGAAACTTGTGTTGGCTGTCCCCAGATACTAGCAGCCTGAGAGGCTGTTGTACCAAAAGATGGAGACTGGTTCCAGCTTGACATTGGTGAAGCACTAAAGAGACCTGTTGAAGGAAATCCTGTAGATGGAGCAGACAGAGATCCAGGGAAGGCTGATTGAGACTGACCGAAGGTAGCTGTCTGTACACTCCATGGCGATGGAATTAATGGCAAGCCATCTGGGGGAGGAGAATGTTGTTACACAGGACTTCAGTAATCTGAACGACTTAAGCCAGAGTGTATCAACTCCACTAGGGGCAGCAGAAAAACATTTTAAAGTACCTGATCTGCAAAAAACTTATATTTAAAAATTAAGTTGGTTTTTTTTTTTTTTTTTGGGAGGAGGGGCAAGAGAGAGAAGAGAGCAAGAGGTTAACATTTTTTACTTGGTTCCATTCAATTGTGTTAGAATAGAACAGAATTGAGGTTGGATATAACTCAGGGAGGACCACACTTAGTCCTAGAACAGAAACAACATGTGTTTGACATGCAGTTCTCTCTAAATGTTTAAGACTGCAGCAGTACTACCCCAGCCTCCCAATTTATGCTTGGCTTACTTAAACCTTCTATACCCAAAGCAGTAATCTGCTATCAAAATTTAAGCAAAAACAAAGCCCCTATTCCAGTTAAGGATGCAAGAGTTCAGGCCTGTATTCACAGACCCTAATAGTTTAAGGGAAGACAGCACATGGATTATAAATTTATGGCACTACCATGAGCTAAAGGAAAACCAGAACACCTGGACCAAGACCTTCACTTTGAACTAACCTGGAGTGGCCAGTGGAAACTCTGAGGTTGAACTAATTCTGAAGATGTCTAGTGGAGCAGGCAGTGCTGATCCTGTTTGTCCCACTGGATTCAAGCTCTGGCTCTCTGTAGTAGTCCCAAAGTAGTCACTTGGTGCAGCCTAAAAAGAAAACAGAAAAACAAGTGTGAGACAGCATAGCAGAACACATGTCAGTATGGTCAAGTACAGTCCAGGGCTACAAGACTTCAGCCAAGAGCAGTGCAGGCAACATTGATGCATCCTTTAAAGGCCAAGCAGGATAGCTGCAAACTTCACCATTCTGTTCATGCCTGCTGAGACGTAAGGCGTGAAGTAGGTGCAATACTTACTCATCACAGGTCAAGGACAGCGGAAAGCAAGTTAAACTGAAGGAACTATTTGTTACCATAATAAGCCTCCACTCCACCCAAACATTTCTACGCAGTCAGCAGCGACCTCTGCAGTTCTGGCAAGTCATTGACATCACCCCCATCAGGCAGGTACCGAGAAGCTATTAGTTTCTGCAAGCTAGTACTAGTACCTCACTGTTAGGAAGCAGCAGGCTGACGTGCACGCAGCTGCCCTAAGAGGTTCTGGCATTCCATTAAGTGTTAACATGTGTAAGGACATACTTACCAGACCTTTATCATGGCAGCATTAAGTAAGAGGATATATAATTAGTGATGGCAACTACTATCAAACATTTGTGGATACTACAAGGTATTGTGGCTGCAGAGATGTTAAAGTAAGCAAGGCAGGCAGTGGAGAAGCAAATGTTTGCTGAAGCTATTTAGCTAGTTACACAGCATGACAAAAAGCTTCCCATGCCCAGATTCTCTGCAAATGCATGCCATGATTAATTACTTGAATATTGTTCACCTTGACAGACCTCCTTCCTCTTCCTGGCTTGGTACTTTGTGGTGGTGGGCTAATTGTTACAGACTCACGTGATAGGAGATGGACATTGCTTTCAGAATCCAGCTTTACTTCATTCTGCAGAGAAGGACCTTCCACAAGCAGGCCTGATGGGGCTTTGAGAAAGCCATTTTGTTCTCTCTCTGGTACCCCACTGAGAGTTCTTTTTGTAGGCAACTTACTCTCAAGCAGCCATGGGCTTATTAGTGCCTGTTTGACAGTTCTATTAGAAATCTGGTCAAACTGTTTACCAAAGGAGTCAACATCACCATTTGAAGCACCATTACCCACCGATGTCATGGTACTCTGACTTTGATTCCCATCATCAGATTTTAGATAATCAAATGAAGATGGTGCAGATTGGGCCGGTTGTGCAAAAGGATCATCACTGAAAGGGTCTGGATTAGGTGCAGGAAAGAAGCTGAAACTGCCAGAGAAAGACCTCTCAGACAAGAAGGCTGTTTGTGGCTTTGGTTGTGGAAGAGAGGTTGCTTTGCCATTCAAGAAGGGGTCCTCTTTTGCAAAAGTCTGTTTGGTCTCAATTTCAGAATCTAGATCCACTAACAGAATTTCTTTAGCTTCCTATGTGTTCAGAAAAAAAAAAAAAACAAAAAACAAAAGTAGTTAGTTCTGCAATGAGACTTGCTCCACAGCACACAATCTCAAGGCTGCAAAATCAGTTGCAAAAGGAGAGATCCTAGTACACATCCTAGTACATCACATGAGTTAAGTATCCAATATCATAGTGAAGCTGCACTAAAGCTTCATCTTACAAGTCACTAAGCCAAACACTGATAACTGTGGTAAAAAAATCACAGCTACTTAGTTTCAGGAGCCCCATGTTAAAAGCACCTGGTTTGTAATACCTCAGTCAAATATCAAGTGGGATTTATTTTTTTTCCCCCCACAGCCTGGAGACTGCAGGTTTTCATCTAAGTCCAGAATGTGTTTTGAGTCCTAGTCCTTTGGTTTTTCACAATTTGTGAAATGATACAGCCTTGGTGTGACTTCTAGCTGCAGTTTCAGCGTTGGTGTAAGATCGGAGAGTTGTTTGCCAGTGGAAGGTGCACTGTCACCACTCCTCCAAGAAGGCAGTGGAGGGGTAAGACTTGGTCACTAGCTAGTTTGATAGTACTGATTGTAGCATGGCTGATGATGGCTTACATTGCTGGAACAAAACAGTAGAATTCTGGGGGTCATAAATTATGACAAGTTTGATACACACTTTTGTGGATTTAGGTCACATCTTAAGCTAGGGCTACTCATCTAGCATGGCTGTGAGCCTGCTCTGAGACTTGTCCTTTAAAGGCCTCTAGCAGCCTGCAATAGTTCTCATACCTAGTAGAGGTATGCACTTCTAGTACATCTAACTAGGGAGGTGGTCCTATACAAACCTCAAAGTTAACAAGGCCAAGCACAAGGTTCTTTACATGGGTCAGCATGATCCCAAATGTGGATAAAGGCTGAAAGATCAGTAGCTAAACTGAAGGTATGCCACTAACATGTGTTTATAGCTCAAAGAAGCCAGTTACATCCTGGGCTACATACAAAAAAATGTGTGGCCAGCAGGTCAAAGTGATTTTGCCCTTCTATTCCATTCTGTTGAGACCCTATAGAATCACAGAATGGAAGGGGTTGTTAAGGGCCTCTAGAGATCACCTCATCCAGCCATCCTATGTTGAGCTGAGTTCAGCTCCGTGGCCTCTAGCATAAGAAAGTTGTGGGCAGGTCCAGGAGAGGGCCATAAGGATGATTAGGAGATAGAACCTCTCCTTATAAGGGAAGTCTAAGATTTGAGGGCCGTTCAGCCCAGAGAAGAGTTGGCTTTTGGAACACCTTATGGCATCTTTCCAGTACCTAAAATAGGCCAACAGGAAAGATGGAGAGGGGTTCTCTAGGAGGCATTGTGGTGACAGGAAACGCAGCAATGGTTTTAAACTGCAAGAGGGTAGATTTACATTAGGTGTTAGGAAGAAATCATGTACTGTGAGGGTGATGAGGCTGTCAAAGCAGTTGCTCAGATTTGTTGATGCCACCTCCCCGGGAGTGCTTAAGGTCAGGCTGGACCTGATTGGAACCAGGCTGCCTTTTGGGTTCCCAGCCCAAACCCGTTCTGTGATTCAGCAGCTGATAGGAGGATTTTATCTGTGTCTCAAGCATCCTCTGCTGGACAAGAGCAGCATTAGCTGCTCCAGTTACTAAGCTACCACAATAGCCCCTAAAAGATCTCACTGAAACCAGAAACCAAGACTAACAAAGTAAAATCAGATCTTGTTACTAGGACTGAGTCTACTATCAAATCAAGAATCAAGACAGATAAATTGGATTCTACTTACAGTAGGACTGTTCACATCAGGTGGTGTTGACATATCCCCGAACAAGTTCATCTGGTCAACGCCCTAGAAGAAAAAAGTATTGGAAGAAGTAGTGGAGCTTCTTGCAAGAGCAAGAATCAAGCACTGTGCAAATACACTGTAAACACACCTATAAATGCTCAGTTTCTCACCCAGTGTGGAGAGAGTCAGTCATGAACTCCCTAATGGCATGAACATAGAGATCTAACTTTTAACCTGCCAACTTTGTTTTGTCAGGTTGATCAGCAGACAGTGCTTCACTACCATTCTGTAACAGATAGGTAAGTGTCAGCAGTAACTGGAGTATAAAAACTTACCTTTGGAAGCCTTGCTTAAGACAAGTAATAGAAAGAGCAAGTATGAGGGAGATTGCTACTCAGTATTAATTCTGTAGACTCATTTTACTCCCAACTCAATATAACTGGACATTGCCTCCATAATGCTAACAGTGTAAAGAAAACAGGAACTAGTTGTGTTGCAGCACCATACCTGATTAAGTGAGGCTGAGTCAGAGTGACTTACCTCGGTCTTACTTGCCTCTTCATTCTAAAGAAAAAGAAGGCTTTTAGTATTCACACACCATGTAGAATTGTCCAAAGCTACTGAACTTGAAGAGCTTACCAGATACAGAAAGAAATCAAACTACCAACAACTAACTTGTGATTCTTGATTTAGATATAGCTCTGTGGCAAGTCTTACAAAAGCCCAAGCAAAGCTAAAGCAAACTTTATTTCTACTCAGGCAAATGTGGTTTCACTCACCTTGTTGTCTTCTTCCTTCTTCTTCATGTTATATACCAATTGGAAGAGGTCCTTAAGATCAACAACTAGAGGCTCAGCCTGGAAAGAAAGCAGATTTTAGGCCATGTACTACATCTCTCTGGGCTTTTATAGAAGCAGGCTGTGCAGCAAGCCAAACTTTACCAAATGGTGCAACAGGAAAAGCAGAAGTTTGTGCCTCACTCTGCACACCAACCCTTCAATCAGATCAGAACTGCTAACCCCACATGAAAAATGGCTACATTTGTTCTAAGCCTACTATGTTTTTGCTAAAAACCTTGCAACACAAGGTTTCATAAGTGCAAGTCCTAATCAATACTTTCAAGAAAGTGTAGCTGAAATGACAGGAGAGGAAGTTTTCCACTCAGGTGCTTTCTACCAGCTACAACACTGTGTCTGTTAACCCTGAATGCGTTTTTTCCCCCCTTTTGCTAAGTCACCTTTTACCATCAGATTTTACAAAGGAAAAAATAATGTAGTAGCAACAGGTGGCTTAGAAAAAAAGGAATGTGAAGGTTGGAGGCAGAGCTGGCTGCAGTGACCTGCATAGGATCACATGAGGAAGTAGTAGGGTAGCAACCAGGACTACAATCCTGAACTTCAGAAAAGCCAGCTTTGACCTCTTCAGAGATCTCCTTAGAACAGCTCCATGGGTTAGGGTTCTAAAAGATAGAGGACCAAAGAGCTGTAGTTACTATTCAAGCACCACTGCCTCCAAGACTGGTACATGCCGTGAGTAAGAAATTAAGGAAGGCAGGAGAACTCCATGGAGGAGTAGATTCTAGGAAAAAATTAAAGGGAAGAAGGAAGTCTGGCTACCTGAGATGAATATTGCCAGAGTATGTAGAGATGCACTGAATTTCAAGAAGGCCTGCATCAAATGTAAAAAACAACAAGGACTTACAGTATATCAGGAGGAAAAGGAACACTAGGCAAAATGTGGGGCCACCACTGAATGAGGTGGCTGCCCTAGTGACGAAAGGTACAGAGAAGGTGGAGTTAATGAATATCTTTGTTTCAGTTTCTACTGCCAAGAGCAGCCCTCAAGACTCCCAGACCCCGGAGGTAAGAGGGAAAGTCTGCAGGGAGAAAGACTCTCCCTTAGTTGAGGACTGGGTTAGAGATCACCTAGACAAGCTGGATAACCACAAATCCATGAGCCCTGATGGGCTGCACACACGAGTGCTGAGGAAGCTGGCTAAGGTTATTGCTAAGCTGCTCTCCCTTGTCTTTGAAAGGTCATGGAGAACAGGAAAAGTGGCCAAGACTGAAGGAAAGCCAGTGGCACTTCAGTCCTAAAAAAAGGGAAGGAGTATGACACAGGAAACTACAGACTAGTCAGCTTTACTTCCATCCCTGGAGAGGGGATGGAATAGCTCCTTCTGGAAGTAGTCTAAATGTGTGGAAGAAAAGACAACTGTCACAAAAAGTCAACATAAACTCAGGAAGGGGAGTCCCAGCTGTAGTGAGTCTGAGGCTGCGAACAGGTGCTCCAGGAGGGCAGGTAGGTATGTGTATGATGCTTTGAAGTCTTGGCTCAAGTCATTACAGTGATACTGTAAAGAGAAGCTTATAAACTCTAAATGCCCCACTTTAGGTCATTTAGCAAGCTGCATAATGTTCAGCAGCAATTCTAAGTATCTTGTTTCCAGTACTGCTTACATACAGATTGTCTGCAGAGACACAAGCCCCTTTTACACTGAGGGTGGTGAAACACTGGCCCAGGTTGCCCACAGAGGTGGCAGAAGTCCCCATCCTTGAGAATATTCAAGGTCAGGCTTGGTGAGGCTCTGTGGAAGCTGATCTAGTTGAAGGTGGCTGCAGAGCTAGTTGGTCCCTTCCAACCCAAACCATTCTATGGTTTCTGCGTGGGGAAACCCAGCACAAAAGAATCCAAATGACTACTAGAATTAAATCCTGGAGGATCTGAGCTGCCATTCCCTAGCCCCAAAAAACATCATTGCAACCAAGATTGTCTTCACTCATGCACAAGACAAAGCATCATGAGAACTAGACCAGTGGATTTCTAACATCAGTCCTGTTAATTATGAATGAAGCTCTGTCTATGTGACTCAAAAATCAGCAGTAGTACTGAAAGTAAGAGGCCACTGTAAAAGAAAGCTCATTATAACATAATGTGTCTAGAGAAGGGTGATGAAGCTGGTGAGGGGCCTGGAGCACAAAACCTATGAGAAGAGGCTGAGGGAGCTGGGGGTGTGCAGCCTGGTGAAGAGGAGGCTCAGGGCAGACCTCATCGCTTTCTACAGCTACCTGAAGGGAGGTTGTAGCCAGATGAGGTTAGTCTCTCTTCTCTCAGGCAACTAGCAACAGAAGGAGGGGACACAGTCTCAAGTTGTACCAGGGAAGGTACAGGATGAATATTAGGAAGAAGTTCTTCCCAGAGAGTGATTGACATTGGAATGGGCTGCCCAGGGAGGTAGAGTCACCACCCCGGAGATGTTCAAGAGCTTGGATGGAGCACTCAGTGGCACTGGCTAGGGTGATAGGTTGGACAGGATGATCTTGGAGGTCTCTTCCAACCTGGCTGATTCTATTCTATAATGGCTCCGTTAATCTCACTACGGGCTTCCATGATGCATGGACATATTAAGCAAAGCTGATCACAGCAGGCGAGACTACCTGAGTGTTTTTATTTTGGACAAGAAGATAAAAGCCATTGCTCAGGCAGCCAATTTCTACTGCCTTCCTCATTCAAAGAAGAGTCTGTTCCACTGTGCTGATATTCTCCCTATATAGCTCATAGAAAGGCCAGCAAAACATGTAACCTGTATCACATGTTAACTGTTTATGCCATAGCACTACTCATAACAAATGGAAAAAGATGCCTGATACCTGTTGTGAAGTTTTTATGGCAAAAAATTGGTGCTGTCCCTCTCCTCCACATACATAGCCAAAGGCACGGTTGTCTGTTACATCACGAGCAATAAAGGAGATCTTGTTCACTGGATGTTCGTGCTCTATAACCTAGAATTAGGAGGAAAAAAAAGCCCCAAAAACAACAACTATTGGCTTAAACTGCTGGAAACATAACAGCTGCTCTTAGCAGTCTAAATGACTGAGACTGTTAGAAGTTCTCGGTTCAAGGCTCAAATAGATCAGTCTCTGACTAACCATAGCAGGATACCTATCTGACCTTTCTGGCAGCAGGCTTCAGTGATACAACACATTCCACAAGGCAGATTTTACATGTGGTAGGAGTGCATGATGCGATCAAGAAATCTAGCCCGGATTGGTCTGACTTTCAGGCACCCCACTTGCTGTTAGAATCACAATCACATAACCCAATTCAGTCCTTACCCCAGTCTTCTCATCTATTATCTTGATACCAGAGAGGGAGATGTTCACAAAGATCTTCTGCTTGTGTTGACCTTGGGAACGGGCTGCCACAGCCATTCCCTAAAGAGGATGAATGAAATGGTGTTAAACTGAGATTTCACTTTTTTTTTTTTTAACATGCCTCATGAGCCCACAGCTGTGACTGTACTAGTGCTAAATCTAGTAATTCCTATGCAACTGCACAGTTAGAGCAGTGCTCCTCTTGCAACATATGCCTGACGAGGTTTGAAGTGATGCCTCAGAACTAGATTGGGTTACCCTGTGTGCTTTAGAGCTTCAAAGCTTCTCTTAGTTCACAAAACTGCTGCAGAAGCAGCACCTTTGCTACCTTTCCTGGCCTGACTGAAGTAGTGAGTGTTGTGCACTCCAGAAGCAATCAGTTTGGTGGTTTTTTTTTTTTTTTTTTTTTTTTTTTTTTTTTTTTTTTTTTTTTTTTTTTTTTTTTTTTTTTTTTTTTTTTTTTTTTTTTTTTTCCCCTGCTTCAGGGTCTCCTTTGGAATCATAGAATCAGCCAGGGTTGGAAGGGACCACAAGGATCACCTAATTCCACCCCCCTCCATGTCCAGTGATACCCTACCCTAGATTAGGCTGCACACAGCCTCATCCAGCTTGGCTGCTAACACCTCCAGGGATGTGGCCCCAACCACTTCTCTGGGGAACTTATTCCAGGCTCTCACCACTCTCATGCTCAAAAACTTCCTCCTCATGTCCAATCTGAATCTCCCCACCTCCAGCATTGCTCCATTCTCCCTAGTCTTGTCACTACCTGAGAGCCTAAAAAGTCCCTCCCCACCTTTTCTGCAAGCCCCCTTCAGATACTGGAAGGCCACAAAAAGGCCTTTAATTTATCCATGTATCTTGGTGTGACTCTTCATCACAGAATACCAACCTGTGTTTTGAGATCGAAGTCAAACTGGATAGCATTCCCCTCCCAGTTCAAACCCCAAGCTCACTGTGATCAAGTTCATACTATAAACATCTGTATTGGGTGCCTACATGAGACCCAAAAGAGCATTACAGCTTTAGAACACACTTAGGATGGTGCTGCTACTACATCAAGCTGTATTTGAAGCTGTGCCAGAGTGATCATTTGATCAGCTTTCTGAAGAGTACCCATGAGTTGCTCCTTACGTGCCAGCTAAAGCCCTTACCTTCAGCTTCATCATTGAATCCTGACTCATTTTGTCTCCTCTTGCCTCTGGCACATCATCAATGCCAATAAGTTTAGCTTTGTACCTTAAGCCATCACCTTTGAATCTGGCCAAGAGTGTTTCATCTGTCTTTTCTGGACCTGGAAAAAGAAGTTTGGGTTTTGGTAGGGTTTTTTTTTTTTGCCCCTGTGCCCTCCACCTCCCCAAACACTGTCCTCTGAGTATAGCTTAGTCCTTCCAGTACTAGCTGAACTGCAAGATACTCCTTTAAGGTCCCAGCGCTTATCCAGGATCTGGCCTCATTTCAGGAAGTGGTGCCTAGTATTTGGGGGACTTAATAAAAATTGCCTGCCACAAGAGTGAAATATTTATAGGCAACAGTCATGTACCAAGTAGAAAACAGAGCAGAAATGGTGTTTCCCATGACCATGCATCACCATGTGGGCATAAGCATTTCAGACACTAGCCCCCCATCTTGGTGCAGTCAGATCCTTTTCTTTGTATGCAAAATCCTCCTAGTTCTTGTGCTAGAACTTTCTACGAGAACCATAATTTCTACAAGTCCTGGTGCCCTCATCTCAAAACTGCTTGCTTTTCTTCTTTGCATGCTCAACATACTTCAAGTGCATACCCAGGTACATTTTTCTAGGAGATTGTTTACATGATCTAATCTATTATCTGACCTACAATAATTCTATACTGGTGTTCAGCACATCACTACCTCTCTGGAGTGAAGGGAGAAGTGAGTTGAGGTTCAGACTGACATTGTAGCAGGTCAATCTGGATGGCCCAGGGCTAGCTCACCTCCTTGGGAGGCTTTTCACTTCTGAGGCAATGATTACTTGTCACAAGAATGAGCCATTTAACAGCTGCAACTGAGACATTCAGGACTTCAAGCTATGGGAAATGAATAAATCTTTCGAGCTAAAAGCCTGCTTTCTGGTTAGTTTTATTTTATTAGCTTATCTGCTTAATATTCCAGCCAGCTTGAAACCCTGGTGTTATTTTAACTGCACTAACAGAGTGAGGCAAGCATTTCCTACCTTTCTTCTTTTCTTTCTTTGAAGGTTGTGCTTTTGGTGGAGCCTGTTGTTGTTGCTCAGGCTGGCTAACAGTAGTAGTTTCAGGTTCAGTCGACATGATGTATTTCCTGTACTGTAAAAATTCAAGTAACAATCAGTAGGTAGAACATTTTACCTTAAAGAATAAATATTCTTTTTAGCCCGATTTTGTTCTGCTAAACATTGAAGGCCTCCAGTGGCAAAAGTTTCAGCAGTGATCTTAAAGGAAGTGTGAGTCACTGTTTACTCACCTCAGGCTACAGAGAGCACAAAGTTATGACCATTAGGTGATGAATCCTCACCTCAGTAATACCAAGCCAGTAGATCATACCTACCTACATCCACAGGGTTGACTTGTATCAGCCTCTTTTACAAAATCACAGAATGGGCTGGATTGGAAGAGACCTCCAAAGGTCATCCAGTCCAAGCCCTTCTGAAGTAATCAGGGGCATCCTCCGGTTCCCCAGAGCCCTGTCAAGCTTCAATTCGAATATCTCCAGGGATGGAAGCCCAAACATCTCCCTGGGTAACCTGTTCTAGTGTTCCACTACCTTCATAGTAAAGAACTTGTTCCTAATAGCCAAACTAAGTTTACTCTTCTCTAAATTGCAGCCATTCCCTCTCATGCTATCACCGCAGACCTTTGTAAACAGTCTCTCTCCATCCTTCTTGTAGGTCCCCTTCTTGTAGGTACTGGAAGGCTTCTATTAGCTGTCCCCAGAACCTCCTCTTCTGCAGGCAGAACAACCCCAGCTCCCTCAGCCTGTCTTCATAGCAGAGGTGGTCCAACCCCCGATCATTTTCATGGTCGCACTACATCAGCTGTCATCCTTTAGCTTTTCACCTTTGAAAGCCACTTATAGAACCACAGGTATTTTGCTGTTTTCTGCATATACTGTGATAGGACAGGAAAACATGCAAGAAACATTTTCTGGGATCTATTCCAAACATGCATGAAGATGACCAGAATGCCCCAAAGCAGCCACTAGATCCCATTCTTGTTTCTGTAATCAGCGCAAGTCTGAGGTTATATCACCTAACAGGTAAAAACAAATAAATCAGCCTGCAGGAAACAGCCCACAACAAAAGGAAGCCTCAAGCAGCTCTCCACATCTTTGTCTTCACAGTAATCCAGTAACCTTAATGTAGTTTTTTTTTCACACCTTGCATGTTACTAGTCTACAGTTTGTTATGACTTAACTCTAAACTTCGTGCCATAAGACTTTTGTATCAGAGACAAGACAGAAAAAATATTAATCCAGTCACCATGTTTTGTTCACAGGATCACAGGATGTTAGGGATTGGAAGGGACCCAAGGAGATCATTGAGTCCAATCCCCAGTGTGTGTTCCTGCATAGCTGAAGCACACTTATCAAACAAAGGGACTCAATATCTTCATGAGGTTCTGAAGATGACCTATACCCATCCACAAAGATCAGGACATTCACATTCCATAGCTGCTGCTACAGAAGCTTCTATTAATATTTCATCAGGGTTATTGCAGCAGTTTTGGTTAAACCCTTGAATTTTAGGGTGACCAAGACACGGAATTGTTTAGATGATGAAGTAGTTCAGCTACATTCCACAAAGAGGATAGGGCCAGACTCTTCTCAGTGGTGGCTAGTTACAGAACAAGGGGCAATAGGTACAAACTAGAACACAGGAGTTTCACTTGAACATCAGGAGAAACTTCTTTACTTTGAGCGTGATGGATCACTGGAACAGGCTGACCAGAAAGGTTGGAGTCTTCTTCTCTGGAGACTGGATGTGTTTCTGGGAAACATGATCTGGACATACCTGCATTAGCTGGGGGGGGGTTGGGGTAGATGACCTCCAGAGACATTCCAACCCCTAGCACTTTATGGTTCTATAAATGCTTAACTGATTCATAGCCTAGAAAGGACACAAATTCCTAAGTCATTAGGAGAAATCCCCCCACCGAAGACCTTCATTTCAATGTAGCCATTTGGGAGGACTTTAAAGGAGCTAGCTGATAATATATGCAAAGTTAGATCTTGCTGCTTACCAGGCAGTTTGTAAATTGTCTTCAGAATTGATCAAGCAAATCACAGACAGAAGTGCTTACCTGGGGAAGAACTCTTGTAGCTATACCAGTACTCCTCCTCAAGCAACTTAGAAGTCCCTAGCTGTGGCCAGAGGATGCAACAAATTAAAGGTGTTGCTCTGAATACAAATCTGGCTGAACTCTTGCAAATACTCCCAAGAAGCTTTGTCTTAGCAAATGCAATTTCAGAAGGCTACCATGGCCTTTTTGGTAAAGCATACTCTCCTACTTAAGGTCTGGCATAAGTGATGATACTTCACAATATGTGACATAACTGTCACCAGCTGAGATGAGCTTTGGAGAACTCCATGTCTTTGAGAATCATATATGCAACACGAGATACAGCAAAACTAAGAGTGCAAGGATAGACAAAAGCTGCATACTCACTGTTTACATAACTACTTCTTGTCACCTTAAAGCCACAAGACCAGCACAAAGTTGCCTGCAAATTTACCATGAAGTTTCACTGGGGTGCAACATCACATAGGCTGAGTTAGTAGTAATCTAGTCTGCTTGCAGTACAAGTATCAGCCACAACTAAACTCAGATTCTATGCTTTAGACCTAGCTTAACGCAGTTCAAGGTCTTTATCGTGTTTAGGTTTGCCTTAATGGAATGTGCTGGTGTGCCCTACATGCAGGTAACCAAAATGAAGTCAAAATCTTCTGTCTGTAGTTCTTCCTCATGTGTGTAGACTCCCTTTTGCACAGCACTCAGTCCCATAGTGTTTCCTTACTTAGACTGCAGGTGCAAAGCAGCAAGAGACCACAACTGTTCTGTGACACTTGAACTCTAAGACCACCTGAAAAGAGCCAGCCAAGAGCACAGCAGGGTTAGAGATACACATGATTTTATGCAGGGACAGTCATGCCTCCAGTCACACTAGCACACTGGAAAACAAGATCATCCCACAGCAACTATGTGGGCTGTTAATTTGTGCCTTTTGAATCTTCCCCATGTAGGCATGCCTGTTGCTGCTACCACCACAGCTGTGAGCACTTGATGTGCAGTTCTGGGGCCCATTTGAACTACTATGCTAAACCCTATGCTAAATGCACTATTTCAAAGTCTTAGACTGCTGATTTATCAATATTGCCACTCTGGGAGCAATACCCCAATCTTTTGCCTGTTATCAGTAGATAATCACCACATTTTGATCACCCAGTTTCCTATGTACACCAGAAAGGGCTTGCTCAGAGACATTATCTCCCTCCTTTCTTGCAAAGGCTATCCTGGAGAGATCAAATACTACTTAAGGAAAGGCCATTTCAGACCCTTAACATATAGGCCTTGCAGTATTGTACTTCATTTCCATACACCTACCCTGGGAAAGTCAGTCTTCAGAACCTGGGCACACCACGTACTTGCTGTCTTCTCTGATCTCCCTACAGTGAGCTGTTGGTTGTGACAAGTCACCCTTGAAATACTTGTTCCTTAGCAAGAACCAAAGCACATGCCAAACGATTTTGTTGAGAAACATTTGTTTTCCCTTAAGATATCTTTCCCAATGACCCTTTATTTGAGCAAGGGGTGGCAACGTGGTCGATACCCCGTAATGACTGTTATTTGTGGTGTGCACAGGAAACTGAGAACCTTTGTGTTGCTACAGTCTGTCCTGGGATTTAAACACTGGACAATAATCCTCACCCAGCAGACAGGCTTCTTCCTTTTGGCAAACGAAAACAACTGCCTCAGCGATGATGAAAACTTGTCTGAGGAAAAGTTAGGGATGCTGAATAACTCAGAGGCAAGGCGGACAAACTAAACATCTGCTCAGCAGTCTGGTAATCTGTCCTTTTCACAGCCTGTGCTCCTGCTTTGTCCCTTGATACTGCAAGTACATGATTCAGCTTAAGAGCTATTGAATGTAAATATTAACCTCAAATTAGAATCTGAGAGGCCAGGAGAGGACAAGAGAAGCTTTCACTGGGCAAGTGCAACACAGTCCATTACGGTGAAGTAGTAATTTGAAACAGCAACAGTTCAAGTGCTGAACACGCTTCCAAAGCAAGTTGCTCCCTCCTACATACCTTCTTGAAGAGCTAATGAAATTCTGTTCAGAAGGCTGTTTCAGGCCCTGCACAATGTTTCCCCATCCAGTTCTTGACAGAAGAGCTGTTTTCAGAAGGCTAGTAAACAAGCTATCCACTTGAGTGAACTCAAGACTTCAATTTTGCAGGCTGAAGAAACAGGCTAATGGCTAAACAGCAATGCATACAACGACGAGCAACAATCAAAGTTGTACGGCCTAGATAGTCCATTGTTAGTCACCTATCTTAACTGGCAGCACTCTACCCACATTAGAAGTATAATAATGCATTTTCTGCCTAGTTCCTGCTGCAGCAATAGTGCCCCAAGTAGTCTCGAGAAGCACTACGCATGCATTAGTAACCCACAAATAGGAATGTGCTACTCAAACGCCTACCTTTTAAACAGGCTCATTAACCTTAAATGTTTTGTTTCACTGCCAGAACATACATTGTTCTAACGTCAGACAGTGTCAAGTTAAATAAATCCTTTCTAATGTGACAGAAGATTATTACGGTTTAGATGAAAAACTTAATCCGCTTGCTCTGGTGCAAGCACTACAATTAGTTTACTATATTAAAATAATACAATTAGCCTGCTAGGAACTGGCATAGCCAGTGACTTATCACATGAATGATACTAGCCAAACCTACAGGTATGTTATAACTGGTATGTATTGCTCACATTTCAACATAGCAAGTACCTGTTTGGAAACAAGTGGTTTAGGAGAGTTCATAGACAGTCTGGGATCTGTTCCACTCCCGTTTATGCAGTGTCTGGAATGCAACAGCAGCATCACATGACAGAAGGACCCCTGAAACAGGATCTGACATTGCTTAATCTAACCCAGGTTCTTGTATTTAGTCCTGTAAGAGACACAACTGAAAGGGATGTTTACCTACCTTGTCTAACAAGAACAGCTATCTATCATTCCTAGACTCAATAAGGTCTAGACTAGAGCTTTGTAGGAACTCCTTTGTTAGCCTTTTCTCAGAATACTGAGGGACTGGTGCAAGGATGTTTTGAGTTTACTGAAATGAAAGCTATGGGTACACAGTGCCACTGAGCTGGTGGAAGACTACTGCTAGGAAAGATAAGTGTGAAGGACTGAAGATACGTAAGAGCAGAACCTTGGGAGATGTTTTATATTAGAGATAGCTACTGCCTCCGAACCAAGTAAAAAGATAAGCCTTGCTTGAATATGCATTTGCATTTTGGCAAGCTGCTACTAGCTTGATTTACACAATTGTGCTAACCAATTACTCTTTGATACAATGTAAAAGGCTTTGGATTTTAGGGTATATAAGTCGGTGCTTTGCACTCAATAAATGGACACCTTACTTGTATCAAGTAGAACCCTGTCTATCCATCGCCGTAGAGCTTCTCTGGTGGTTCCTCAACAGCCAGGAAACCAAGCCCAATGTTCTCAGCCTAAGTTGTAAAATCCTGTCTAACTGCCATAATTAGGTTGTAGATAGTTAGAAACACGATTTGTTAAGAGATGGTTTGCTCGATATCATGGCCTCAGTTGAGAGAGGCACTTGGCCTGCTGGCCAGAGTGTTTCTAGATGAACAGGATTTTATCTTAGAGAACTTCTTCCATGCGCCTTGCCTTAAGCCTTGTTTGATGTTCTGTGCCCTTACCCATAACAAATCAATATTTCGCTGTGATACGAAGGCAGATCTTATGCTAAAGGTTTCCTCTGCCTTTGGAAATAGCTGCAACTGTACTTCAATATTGCAGAATATAACACATAGTCCAGCTGTCTTTAATCATAGACAGCAAACAAGCGATATTCAGGAAGAAGTGATACTCATCTACTTTGAGAGATAGAAATGTGGTCATAGATACATCAGAAAATACTTTTTTTTTATGCTGCTCTTTCATCAGCTAAGTGCAGGTAAATATCTTAGTACTATTTATAGTCACATCAGCTACACATCATTGGCATGTACTACTGCAGGTGTAGAATCACACCTATGAGACTACTCAGGCATCTTACCATTCCAGTTTGACAGCTGGTATTTCATCAGTTGGTTCTCATAAGTGTGTTAGGTTCTATTGAGCTGGGTTGTTTTTTTTTTTGTTGTTTTTTGTTTTTTTTTAGCAAAACCAGAAATTCAAACCAAATTCCTTAAACTGTTTGCTACATACACAACTTATTTCACTAAGCTAGCAGATGCAACAGAACAGTCCATGCAGTCCAAATGCTGCAAGTTGACTGTTTGCCACTGTCCTATGCTTTTGAATCCATCATTTCTGATGACTGGCTACTTACAAATCAATCCAGCTACCACAGTAGCTCTATTCTGTCATGGCAATAGAGTTGTTACAGGAATATTAGAACAGAGGGCCCAGTAGAAGTTACCACCATTTTAAATAAGCTGTACACCACTAGCAACTTGGAATACATAAATTACTAAATACTGCCCTCTGCATACTTTAAAAGAAGAAGAAAGTGAAAGAATTTTCATGAGCTAGTACTACCTGACTCCCTGAATCTTAAGCTGAAAGGAACTACCACTGTCAAAATCTATTTGGCAGTTATTGTCAGGAATGTTGGTATATACAGGCAGTGTTCAGACACCTGCCCAGTCCATTCCAAATTATGAATTATTCCAGGAATAATGCAGCCTTTCTGGCATTTAGAATTCCAAACTAGCTGTTAATTTCTTTGATTAAGAAACCCTTTCACCCTTAGCACCAGCAATACCAGTGTCTGAACTCCCAATTCTTCTCTTCAAAGAGCTGGTAGTCTTCCCTTAGAAATTATCAGGTAAGATATGCCATTATGCTTTCCTGATAGAGAGCTATTCAGCTGGTAACAAGGGCTCATTAGATTACATACCCAGATTATCCACAAGAAGTTACCTTCTATCAGTCTTTCTGAAGACAGCAAAATTTGCAGTATGCTAAGGGGCCACTCCTCTTCAACAGTCTCTCATTTCCTGTGTTGAAGAGTCATAAATCAGCAGCTCCTGAAACAGAGTTCTGTTGTCTGTTCTATTGCTATTGCTCAGGAGAAACATCACCTGCCTACTCACAGGATGAGGAATCTCAAGCCATGTGCCTGCAGTGCATACCACTTGGTCTTCTTTCAGTATTACTTGTTGACACTCCCTGGATATACAACCAAACAACCTGGAAGAAAGCAGTCGTCAGTGTTTGCTCAGATGCAGACTAGTTAGAAGTAGACAATAGCTCAAACATTTAATTTACAACTGTACTTCTGTCCTGCCTAGAAGGGCTATTTCTGATTTTCTCACTAATGTCTAGAACAAATGACTCGACCACAGCCATGCTTTTCAACCCCTTCCTCAGAGCAAAAACTTGACACCTGTTGAAGTTCCTATCATAGGCTACTTCAGCTGTGTGCTATTAACTATTCAGTGCTGGCAGAGTTATCCTTCTTTACAGTTTGCATGTGTGACTGTCTATGCTGTATGGCATATATAAGTTCTCTACCTATTCACGAATTTATCTGTATGAGCAACAAAATGTCAGTATTATTATTGCGTTCCCCTTACCATGTAGTCTTGGCCATATTAGCAAGTACTGCAGTTTACTTACCCACCCTGATGATCCCATGAGCAGACCAAAAATCTGTCCTTAAACATTCATTTCAGCAACTGTTGAAAGAATCCTCCATGTAGCTCTCCTAAACTGTTGTAACTATCACTAGAGTCACTCCATACTGTCCTTTGAAACAGAGGCAAGTTACATTCACGTGGTAGTAGAGATGTGATGTGTGTTGAAAATTATTTGCACTTACGCAAGGAGGTTCTTCTACAGCAGTTTCAGTTCTCAGTTAGGTATTAGGAAGCGCTCTGCTTAATAACAAGGCTTACTCTTGCCTTCAAGGTTAGTCATTACCAAGGGCACCAGGTCGCCCTCGTGTGGCCAGCAAGAATAACAACAACTAAGAAAGACGAATCTAAAGGGGTGGTACAGAAAGACCCATACCAGAGATTAAAAAAAAAAACAAAGAAAAAAAAAAACAGAATACAAAACCCTGGTTAATCAGAACTTCATTGCAACTCCTTCAGTAAGTTTCCCTATTGGCAGTGTTAGTTACACATACTTGTGACGCACATTAGAGGAAGCTTACGTTATTGCTCCAAGAGTTAAAAAAGTAATCTTGATCAAGATCCCTCTAACTTTTCATATTTGCAATGGTTTTTATATCATAAGGATGCTCCCATCCATCAGAAGCCTGCAAGGATAATTGCCATCGTACCTGAGAGTTTGCCTCCCATGAGCCAGCCTAGCAGCTGTTTGTGGATAGATCTGCTCTTCAAACTACTAGGACTAGTTCTTACTCTGTGACCTTTGTGCCTCCCTTTGAAGAGCAAATAACCTTTTGAGAGAGCACAGATGATGTAAGCTACAAACAGGCTGCAATATTAACGCTACATCCTTAGCGTTCTCAACTTACTTTATCCCTTCCTAGCAAGGGACATTCAGATGTTTTAGCTATAAAACAGGCAAATGAGACTTCTCACTGTAGGAGACTTGCTGTTGTGTCACACATCAGCATTAAATGACAAATACCCTTTGCTAGAAAAAGATAGTTCCTAGTCAACGTTGTCATGACCCTTAACTTTCAGGGCAAATATTTCCTAGCCTGTTTTATAGCTGCTCAGTTCAAGAGATGATCCTCCAGTATTTCACCTCTCCTCTTCTTGCCTAAGGACGAAACACAAACAAAGCAGCAGGAAACTCAGCTCCAAGGCAAATAACCTGTTCTACACTTGCCTTGTAGTGTCTGAGCTTTGAGATTTAAGGAGATATGCACCAGCCCTGATGCTTTATCAGAAGTTTTAAAAAAAGAATAATCCCACAGATAGCTGGGGCTAAAGGTCTGCAGGGCTGAGACTTCGTCCTCAAGCACTGCACAGCATGCATGAGGCGCATTCTTTCGGAAGAAGGGAAACAGAAATGGTCTATGCGCCCCCTACCCAGTGCTGATCAGAATTAGACAGGAGCAGATGCTTCGAGGTCTTGGCTGCTGCCCTTTATAGAAGCAAACTAATTCTGTTTGAAACTAATACCTCTTAGTTTATTTAGTAGGCCTACCACTGCTTCATCCAGCCACTTTAAAACCGTAGGACCCCTGACCACAGCCTCAGCGAGGATTCCAGTCAGGTGGTTTTGTCAGTTATGACAATTAAACATCTTCTGTTTTCTATTTGATCCTTCTGACCCAAGTTGTGTTTCTCTGGAGTCCACACGGAGGTAGGCAAGTAGTGGTTTATGTTTGTTTCACAGCAGAAGCTCACGAAGAGCTCTTAGCAGTCTTTCTGCTAAGAAACTCCACAGGCAGAGTTTTGATTCCACTGATAATGTTAGTCTGCATGCAAGATATCTAGTTTATTCCCCAAACTCATTGCAGATTACAAGTTACCTTCATGCTATTCCTTCATAATTTGACTGAATCTAGCCAGTAAAAAGCATTTGCACCATCAGTACTGTTTCTGGAACAAGCTGGTTTTCTCTCAACGTGAAACGCATCGCTTCACAGTCCAAGAAAAGGCACGCTTCTGTAGGGCTCATGTATGGCCAGTTTTGCTGAGCAATCCAAAAAACATTCCCAAGAACTGGGTTAACCCAGCAGGTCACACTAGCATCCTAGCAGTATAAAGTTCGCTAGCAGAGAAAAGCATAAATAGGTGAGAAAAATCTGCATGTTTGGCAACAGTACTTAATGACTACAGCATATTACACACTTTCCTTTACTTCGTATCTTAAGCTAGAGTTTATCCTACACATCCTGTCCAAACATGAACCCTTGATTTCCCCTTGTTTGACACCAAGTACATTTATTTGCTTTTCCACACAGAAAAGAGCTCTTTTTGCCACTCTTTTTTATATACTATATGCACCTGTTCAGAGTCCTCCTTTCTGTATCTGCTTGTGAAGCAAAGGCCTTAAGCAAGAAGCCCGCCTGTAGCAGCTACTCGTCTGCATTGCCCAATAGGGTTACACAGGCACTGTGACGAGCAATATCCTTCTCAGTGAGAAAGTCAGTTGCGTACTACAGTTGCACAGAGACACTTAGATGTGTAGCAGAAAGTACATATTAGAATGAACAATCATCCCTACCTTCGCTAAAGGATGCCGATGCCAGATTTCGGGCATTTGGCTCATCCTTCCAACTGATAGTGCTAAGCGCAGCCTCTGGTGATCAGCAAGCAGCCGCATTTGAAGTGAGAGTACAAAAGGTGAGAAGTATTAAAAGTTCTTTGAACAGACATGGTGGGTGACTCTCCCAAACAATCCTCTTCTTAGCTGGAAAGATTTTCTTTGGATGTATCTCCAAATACATACACATTGCCTCACCCAGCTCCTGAAAGGTTCTAAAGGAAGGGGATCTGAAGATCCACTAGAATTATCATTACTTAACACTTTACTATCAGGCATAAGGATGTATTTTCAATATACCAGTGCCTGGCAAATCTGTATAGCCAGCTAAAATAATTACTTTTCTCTAATTGAGGCAAAAATTGAGATGTAGATTACCTAGATAGATTCCCCTTTCCTAAGGGCACAATAGGAAAATTTAAACCCATGTGTCCATTTTCGCCTGCCTTGTTCATGGAAGTTAGTAGGTTTCTCAGAAGAAAATGTAGCACCTTAAGGCAAACTACCTTCATTAAAACAACCCATCTCCTCCCCCCCAAAAAAAATAATTCATCCTAGCTTACTAGTGCTTTACTATTAAGTGCTTGAGTAAACAGACTTAGTGTATCTGAGGGACTCTGCTCCAGACAAGATCCGCTCTACTGGCAATGACTGCTTTTATCTTGCTGCTAAGAGTACAGGCACTCTCTCCCAACTTTAATGCCATCATATGGGGATCATTATTTTAATATTTAGAGTTAGATTCAAGGTAGAAGACTCATGGCAGTTGAACCTGGACGTCTTTAACTACGCAAGCTTGCCAGAGCCAGAGCCAGCATTCCGAGACCGACCAGCAGACAGAAGAATGGCCAAGCAAGGATGTTTGATCCAAAACAAAACCCACCTGCTTCACGGCATCCCAACCCTTTCCCTCTGTCTGAGGCTAGAGATATTTCATAAAAGTCGTTGAAGTGAACTTGAGGGAATAAAGAAAAGGCAAGTAAACACTAATCACACACAGAAGTGAAAGCA
>VWZI01005966.1:93700-105029 GCA_013396835.1 Psilopogon haemacephalus
CCCTGGAGGTGTTTGCAGCCAGGCTGGCAGAGGCTGTGGGCAGCCTGATCTAGGGTAGGGTGTCCCTGGGCATGGCAGGGGGGTTGGAACTAGATGATCCAAGCCTCACTGATTCTATGATTCTGTGGGCTGAAGAATGTTGCATTTGGTTGCTACTTCAGCAAAACATCAGTACCTGTGTCTGTGCTAACTGTTCACTCAGGCACAGCTCATTTGGGGAACAAAGTAGTAGCTAACAAAGCTATGAGAGAAGGCAAATAGTTGTGGAGACTCGTGGCTAGTTGATTTTCTCTTCGTAGTGAAATATAATATTTGGTCTTCTTTCACAGCATATTTTAGGTATCTGGCACAAGTGGAAATTAATTTAGCTAAATCTCTTTCAAAGAAAAAAAGGCACAACCCAAGACAAATTTATAAAATACTCATCTCCAAGGACCTAGACCTGCAGGGGCCAAAGATGTTGGTGGTGAACTGGATCCTGCCCACCCTACTGCATCAGCACAGAGGAGTCTTTGTGGGTTTTGTTCTTTCGCACCATAGGTCACAGACATGTTACAGAGTGTTGGGAAGAATTTTGTGGTTTGTGGGGACTTCTGAACTCTTTTACATTGTTGTATGTGGTGGAGGGAGCCTGGATTTATGGATTTATCCAGCAATGATTCCAGAAACTTTATTTCTGTTTGCAGCAGAGTCGATCTCAAGGGTGGATTTTGCTCCCCTGATGAGGTTGTTCTGCGTGGGCTCTTAAATACAGCAGCTATTAATTTTTGGACTTTTTTTTCCTGGTGCTGCACTGCCCTTTCACAAGATTCCACACAGGGGCTGTGCCTTCAAGAGTCCCCACTCTGGAAGGAACAAGCTGCTTACCCTTGGCTATGAGCTAAAGTCTTGTACAATTTCATGTTGTAAATGACTCTATTTTTTTAACCCCTTCTAGTGGACAAACTCATAGAATTTAAAAGCTTAAAAGCTTAAATGCCAAGAGCAAACAAACATAAACATTTTATGAATAATAATTTTAAAAAAGCTTGTCTTCCACTGATTTCTTATATTGAGCAGCCTCCTGACATCAGTGGTATCTGAATCAAGTACAAATACCCACAGTCCCTGTTCCCAAAATGTCACAAAGCCTTGTGACTTAGAACAGGAGAGGTACCAAAGGACATGGTTTGCTGCAAATGTCCCACACAGAATCCACCTTATTTAAGTGATGAGGCAGACATTCTTAACCATGTCCATCTTTGGCAAAGATAGAATTTCTCCATAGCTCAGAAAAAAAACCCCTGATTATCAGAACTTGAAAACTCACAGGAAATTAACTTGGAGTCTGCCAGTACAGCTCCTATCAGAGGGGTTGCCTAAGCATGCTGGCTGACAGAGGTAATAGAGCCCATTCCTAATGGTTTCTAGAAGGACCTCTCTTACCTGAGTGATACAAGCTGTCTTTAGCTGATGCTATTAATTCCTATTTGAACCTGTCTAATCTGTGCTGGAGGGAGATCTTCCCCACCACGCACACACAGCTTGCTGTGTATTTCTCTGAAGGAGGCAGCAAGTGTGTAATGTGCTGTCTTCATCTCACCTATGTTTTTGCCTTCACTTTCCAACCTTCTCTAAATGTATCCTTAAGTGTTTCATGATAAATCCACATGATTTGGATGCAGGAGAGTGCTAGCTCTTGGAATTTATCTAGCTACTTGCCAGTTTTATAGAATCATAGAATCAGTCAGGGTTGGAAGGGACCACAAGGATCACCCAGTTCCAACCCCCCTGACATGCCCAGGGACACCCTACCCTACATCAGGCTGCCCACAGCCTCATCCAGCCTGGCTGCAAACACCTCCAGGGATGGGGCCCCAACCACCTCCCTGGGCAACCCATTCCAGGCTCTCACCACTCTCATGGTGAAGAACTTCCTCCACACTGGCTGGAGAGCAGCCCTGAGGAACAGGACCTGGGAGTCTGGGGTGATGCAAAGCTCAGCATGAGGCTGCAGTGTGAGTGCAGCCCAGACAGCAACTGTGTGCTAGGCTGCAGCAAGAGCAGCTGTGGGCAGCAGGGCAAGGGAGGAGATTCTGCCCCTTTGCTCTGCTCTCATCACACCCCACCTGCAGCACTGTGTGCAGTTCTGGGTCCCCCAACACAAGCAGGACATTTCCAGAGTAGGCCACGGAGATGCTGAGAGGGCTGCAGCAGCTCTGCTCTGAGGACAGGCTGAGAGAGTTGGGGCTCTGCAGCTTGGAGAAGGCTTCCAGGAGACCTTGGAGTGGCCTTCCAGTGTCTGAAGTGGGCTACAGGAGGGCTGAGGAGGGACTGTTCACAAGATCTTATAATGACAGGATGAGGAGGAATGGGTTTAAATTGTCAGAGGGGAGGCTTAAACTGGATGTTAAGAGGAAGTTGTTTGCAGTGGGGGTGGTGAGACACTGGCACAGATTGCCCAGGGAGGTTGTGGCTGCTCCCTGCCTGGAGGTGTTCAAGGCCGGGGTGGATGAAGCCTTGAGTGACCTGTTCTAATGGGAGGTGTCGCTATGGAACAGAGGGGTTGGAACTGGCTGAGCTTTGAGGTCCCTTCCAGCCTAAACCATTCTATGATTCTACGATTCACATCTCCACTCTGAATCTCCCCACCTCCAGCTTTGCTCCATTCCCCCTAGTCCTCTCACTCCCTGATAGCCTAAAAAGTCCCTCTGCAGCTTTTTTGTAGACCACTTTCAAATACTGGAAGGCCACAATAAAGTCAGCTGGGAGCCTCCTCTTCTCCAGACTGAACAGCTTCAACTCTTCCAGTCTGTCCTCATAGGAGAGTCTGTCCTCATAGGATAGGACAAACTCTTCAGAGGCAGAGGCTTTACTGACCACACAGTCTGTCTCAAGCTTAGAAAAGACCTTTCACATCAGCTGCCATGCTCCTCTCATAAGTGTTACAGGCTTTTAAATTTTTCTTGTTGGCCAAGAGCTCTTCTCTTATTTTTTTAATCTGGAAAAATAATGTAACTTTCACAGGAAAAAAAAAATAAAGTGGTGAGAAATTACTGAAGCAATAGCATAAATTATGGGAAATAATGTGCATCTCTTTCCTCCTAGGAAGGGGGCACTATCTGAATGACACCTGCCAAAGGCTAGCAGGCTTCTCTAGTGCAGTTGTGCATTAAGTTACACACTTTTATTTACATTTTCAGCATATTGAGGGTGCAGTTTGAGGTTCAGTGGGGACATTGCATGGAAGACATCCTGCCTGTTCATATTTCTCCCTATTTGCCCAGGAGAAGCGCTGGGCTGGTGATGTTGCAAGCCCAGACTTCTCTGTCCTTGAAGGCAAAACTCTTGCAGCCTGGTAGGAGCCCTGGTCTAGTCCTGTGATCCCAGTGATATCACCCTACACGGCCAGGTGCAGAGTGTGGGAACTGATATTGAAGAGCAGAAAATGGTATTGTTTTCCCAATGATAGGGATGAGAAAGCTGCCCGGGCGCTGAGTTCACCCACAGGTGCTGTAGATAACTGCTCCCATTCTACGGAGCTGTGTTCAGGGTCAGTTCTGATAGGTGCAGCTGGGTGTCCTTGGGCAGAGCTGCTGTGAAAACTGTTGATAGAAGTTTTGTCCAGGGTGGCTTCTTGCCTTGGCAACAGCGCTCAGGACCGGGCACTTGTTGCCAGTACTTATCTGCGTTTATACCGGGCCAGACCTCGTGCTCTCCTCATCCTCATTTCCTCACCTCGCTCCCACAATCTAATATTTTGGTTTGATCTCAGAGCTGCCTCAACCCCTACAGACACCTGCAGCAGTTGGTGCACTCTGTTTGACTCTGACTGCTGCCTCTGGAACTTGCTGTATCCCTCTTGTTTGCATGCTGTGGGAATAGGACCCTGTCACAGGAGACTGTGCTTCTCCAAGTCTTGCTGTGCCCTCAGCTCCCTGCTCACCCTCTGCTCACTCTCTGTGCTCTGTTTTTCAGAGCAGCCCCACTATTGTATGCCCATGTAGTCAGGAGAGCCTGGATCAGGAATGGTGTAGCCAGCAGCACAAGGGAGCTTATTCTGTACTCAGCACTGGTCAGGCTTGAGTACTGTGTCCAGTTCTGATTCCCTCAATTCAAGAGAGATGTTGAGGTGCTGGAACGTGTCCAGAGAAGGGTGATGAAGCTGGTGAGGGGCCTGGAGCACAGCCCTGTGAGGAGAGGCTGAGGCAGCTGGGGGTGTGCAGCCTGCAGAAGAGGAGGCTCAGGGCAGACCTCATTGCTCTCTAAAGCTGCCTAAATGCAGGATGTAGCCAGGTGGGGTTGATCTCTTCTGCCAGGCACCCAGGGACAGAACAAGGGGACACAGCCTCAAGTTGTAACAGGGCAGGTTCAGGCTGGATGTTAGGAAGAAGTTCTTGATAGAGTGATTGGCATTGGAATGGGCTGCCCAGGGTGGTGGTGGAGTCACCATCCCTAGAGGTGTTGAAGAAAAGACTGGATGCAGCACTTAGTGCCATTGGATAGGGCTAGGCTATAGGCTGGACTGGATAATGGGTGGAGCACTGCTGGATAAGGAATTGGCTGGATGGTGGCAGGCAGAGAGTGGTGATCAAGGGCACAATGTCCATCTGGAGACCAGTGACAAGTGGCATCCCTCAGGGGTCAGTGCTGGGACCAGTGCTGTTTAACATCTTTGTCAGTGACATGGACAGAGGAATCAGTGCACCCTCAGCAAGTTTGCAGATGACACCAAGCTGTGTGGCACAGTTGACTTGCTGGAGGGCAGGGATCCATCCAGAGGGACCTGCACAGGCTGTGGCCAGACCAACCTCATGAAATTCAACAAGGCCAAGTGTAAGGTCCTGCAGCTGGGTGGGTGCAATCCCAAGCACAACTCCAAGCTGGGTGGGGAATGGCTGAGAGCAGCCCTGAGGAACAGGACCTGGGGGTCTGGGCTGATGNAGATGATCAGAGGGCTGGAGCACCTCTGCTGTGAGGACAGGCTGAGAGAGTTGGGGCTCTGCAGCCTGGAGAAGGCTTCAAGGAGACCTTATAGCAACCTTCCCGTATCTGAAGGGGGCCTACAGGAAGGCTGGGGAGGGACTATTCACAAGGTATTGTAATGACAGGATGAAGGGGAATGGGTTCAAAATGGAGGAGGGGAGATTTAAACTGGATGTTAGGAGGAAGTTCTTCACAGTGAGGGTGGCAAGACACTGGAACAGGTTTCCCAGGGAGGCTGTGGCTGCTGCCTGCCTGGAGGTGTTGAAGGCCAGGTTTCATGAGGCCTTGAGCGACCTGATCTAGTGGGAGGTGTCCCTGCCTATGGCACAGGGGGGTTGGAACTGACTGGGGTTTGAAGTCCCTTCCAACCTAAACCATTTTATGATTCTATGATCTTGGAGGTCTCTTCCAACCTGCCCTATTCTATTCTAGTCTATTCTTTCTATTCTATTCTGTCTAACCCTGATAAAGCTGTAGAGATATGCCAAATTTTGTGATATTCAGATTTGCATATGATGTGGATTGTGACTTTCTTCCAGCAGTAGTTTTAGCTGTGGAGAGGGACCTTGCAGTGCTGATGGATAACAAGATATACAAGGCACATCAATGTGCCCTTGTGGCCAAGAGGGCCAATGAGATCCTGGGGTGCATTAAGAAGAGTGTGTCTAGTAGATCAAGGGAGGTTCTCCTCCCCCTCTACTCTACCCTGCTGAGCACTGAATTCAGTTTTGGGCTCCCCAGTTTAAGTGGGACAGGGATCTGCTGGAGAGGGTCCAGCAGAGGGCTATGAGGATGCTGAGGGGAATGGAGCACTGCCTGATGAGCAGAGGCTGGAGGCCCTGGGGCTGCTTAGTCTGGAAAAGAGAAGAATGAGAGAGGATTTGATAAATGTTTATAAATATCTGAGGGCTGGAGGTCAGGAGGTGGGGGCACAGGCTGTGCTCACTTGCTCCCTGGGATAGGACAAGGAGCAAAGGATGGAAGCTGCAGCACAGCTCAAAGCTACCCTCTCCACTCTGAAATGGGTTGAGAACTGGCTGGAGGGCTGGGCCCAGAGAGTGGTGGTGAATGGAGCCACATCCAGTTGGTGACAACTCACCAGTGGTGTGCCCCAGGGATCAGAGCTGGGCCCCATCCTGTTCAATATCTTTATTGATGACCTGGATGAGGGGATTGTGTCCAGCATCAGTATGTGTGCAGATGACACCAAGTTAGGAGCAGGTGTGGATCTGTTGGAGGGTAGGAGAGCCCTGCAGAGAGACCTGGACAGGCTGGATGGATAGGCAGAGCCCAATGGGATGAAATTGAACAAGGCTAAGTGCAGGCGTCTAGACTTTGACCTTCTATTCTATTCTATTCTATTCTATTCTATTCTATTCTATTCTATTCTCTCTTTCTCCCTCTCTGTCTTCCAGACAAACACAAGCCAAGCTGAATGGAAAGACATTAGAGTGAATTTAAGAGGAAGTGATTAGGTCCAGTGACACAGACCAGATTGAGAAAGATTATTTACATTCTAGTTTTCTCTCCCTCTTAGCAAACCAATGAATGATGTGGACCTTATAATTAGTTTCTTTTCACAACCAGTGATCTAATTTCTCTGATTAAAATATTCCAGTTAGCCTCAAACCAGCATGCTTAGTCTGCTGACAACAGTTCACCAGTGGTACAGCTAAGTGTGAGGAAACCTGAGACTAAGAATTCCAAAACCATGCAAAACCGAGTAGTGCTTGGCCAAGCAGGATATGTCGCAGTGTGTTCTTCAAATAGGAAAGAAAGCTTCCAGTCACTGCAAGATCACCAGCAGAAGGAAAATCAGAAGAATTTGGAAGTACAGGGAAGGCTAAAACCCACCATACTTGTGGTAAGATTTGAATAGCCCCAGAAATGTGATGGGAGAGAGCTATGTGCATGGGTTGTTAGAGCTGCTGTTAGGTGGTGCCATAAACTGCAATCTAGAAACTTATGAACTACATGTATGTAACAAGATAGCTACAAGAGCTTCAAATAGACCTGCAGTTGAATTGACCTGACACTCAAATTCAGCAAAAGCTGCAGCTTGCATGCATACTTGATCTGGAAGTCCTGTGGTGGCCAAGGATGCTGGGGCAAGCAGAAAACTGAACCTGAGATGCACCGCAGATGTGCTGGGCCAGCAACCTTTCTCAGGTCCTTCTTGGAAACTGCCTCTGCTGCTGCTGGATCTGGAATCCATGTGTCAAAGACTGTGACTGGCCTCAGCATAGTTTCTAGTTAGAATAATTTCAGAAAGAATTTGTACTAGTAATCTGTAGTTACAAAAAGGGCAAGACCACAGAACTACGATGACAGTGCAGCTCTCCCTCTTCAGGGCTGATGTATGCTTGCAGGCTGTGCTAAAGGAGCTGAGTGTACCTGCTCTGTAGATAATGCATTCTTCAACTTTCTGAAGAGATTATCCAAGTTTTGTATCGTGGAGATATCCTGGAACCTCATTACCAGCCTCTGAAAACAGAATCACAGAATTGCAGAATGTCAGGGGCTGGAAGTGACCTCAGGAGCTCATCCAGTCCAACCCCCCCCACCAGAGCAAGATCACCTAGAGCAGATCACACAGGAATGCATCCAGGTGGGTTTTGAATATCTCCAGAGAGGGAAACTCCACAACCCCCCATGGCAGCCATTTTTGGTGTTCTGTCACTCTCACAGTGAAAAAATTCTTTCTCATGTTTATGTTAAACTTCCTATGCCTCAGCTTCCACCCATTGCCCCTTGTCCTGGCACTGGGTATCACCCAGCAGAGCCTGGCTCCAGCCTTCTGGCACTCACTGCTACATATTTATGAACATTGATGAGGTCACCTCTCAGTCTCCTCTTCCCCAGCTGTAGATTGAAATATGGAACTGGGAACAGAAGTTGACAGGGGGTCCTCTGTTCTACATCTGCAGCACAAAGCCAGAAAGCATCAAGACTAGGAGAGGGGATTGTGTTATTTATTTAGACTGCAATTCTACACAGTGGAACTGCCTCAAGAGCAGCTCTTCTCCTGCACCCTTGCCTATCTCTGCATGAATGACATGGTGGAAAAGCAAGGTCCATCCCCAGGTTAGGTGACTTTACAGCTATTCAATCCTGTGGCAGAAGTACAGGAAAAAAGAGGAACAGGGAGTAAGGCGGCCTTCTATTTACTGCCTCTACTTCTTTCTTTCAAGGGGAATGGAGCAAAGCTGGAGGTGGGGAGATTCAGACTGAGAAAGTTCTTCAGCATGAGAGTGGTGACAGCCTGGAATGGGTTGCCCACGGAGGTGGTTGGGGCCCCTTCCCTGGAAGTGTTTAACACCAGGCTGGCAGAGGCTGTGGGCAGCCTGATCTAGGGTAGGGTGTCCCTGCCCATGACAGGGGTGTTGGAACTAGATGAACCTTATGGTCCCTTCCAACCCTGACTGATTCTATGATTCTGTGATTCCATTCTCCCCCTGCTGCAGTGCACATCCCTCATAATTAATTCCACCAATGGGTACAAGACAAACTGTGGAGCCTCATGGCTTATCTGCATGGAAAATGAAAGTTAACTAAGACTGTATGTTGGTTTTCTGCTGAATCAGTACACAGTCACAACGAGTGATATACTTGACTTGTTTTCAAAACCAACACCAAAAAAAAAAAAAAAAAAAAAAAGAATTGCAATACCACAAAATATTGTGAAACCATAAAATAACTGTAATTTGGAGGAAAGAAGGCTGCAGTTTGGGAAAAGTTTTTTTGTTGGTTTTTGTTTTTTTTTAAAATTATTTCACTTATATCCATGTTTGGGGATAAGAAATCACTCTGTGGGACTCCACTTTCTGTTTCTCTTTCTGTTTCCCACGGTCTGGGTGCTTCTGGAGACCCACCCAGACCTTCTCATCAACATTTCCTGCATGGATAGTATGTGCATGGTAGAGCATTTAGGGGATGGAGGACTTCTACTAGATAATTTAATGGAGGTGTGTCACCTTGTGACAGACCTTTCCCAACACATTAGTAGAGTGGAGGAGCCACATTTAAGGTGCCATTTGTATATTTCCCTGCCCCAGTGAGGACAGACCTCACAACTTGGTCCAGGCTGGTTAGATACTCCTCTTACACATGAAACTTTATGAATGTGACTAGCCCTGGAAAATGCAAGGTCATTTGTGCAACACTTCCAGGACTGAGAGGAAAGCTGGTTAATGGAGAAGACAAAATTGAGTAAGGTAACTACGACACAAAGATATTAGTTAATTAATAGTTCAGTTTTACAGATCTGGCAACATGAGGAGCTTATTGTTCTGAATTTCTAAATCACCTAGCTTGTGGATACATTCCTTTCAAGGAAAGCTGACTAAGACAGCATTGACTGTCTGTTTTCAGAGTGTTGCAACTCCCGTTTCTGCTCCTTTTTGGGTTGTTAAAAGGTGCATTCACAGAATGATAAGGATTGGAAGTGAGCTTTGGAAATCTTCTAGTCCAACGCTTCTGCCAGGGGAGATTCACACAGAGCAGTTTGTGCCAAATGGCATCCAAGAAGATTTTGGATGACTGCCAGAAATGTAGACTCCACCACCTCTCTGGGCAGCATGTTCCAGTGCTCCACCATCCTCAACGTCACTTAATGTTTAGGTGGAACTTCCTGTGTTCAAATTTGTGCCATTACCTCTTGTCCTGTCACTGAGCATCAGTGGTAAAAGACTGGATCTTCCTGATAGCTACCCCTTAAGTATTTATAATAACTGATGAGATCCCACTTCAGTCTTTTCTTCAGGCTAAGAATCTCCAGGTCCCTCAGCCTTTCTTCACAAGAGAGTTATTCTAATGCCCTAATCATCTTTCTAGTCCTTTTTTTGTGTCCTCTCAAGCAGTCCCTGTATTTCTTGAAATGTGGAGACCAGAACTGGAAAAGAGAAGAATGAGAGAAAATTTAATAAATGTTTATAAATATCTAGAGGGCTGGGGGTCAAGAGGGAGGGGAACGGGACACAGGCTCTGCTCACTTGCTCCCTGGGGTAGGACAAGGAGCAATGGATGGAAGCTGCAGCACAGGAGGTTCCACCTCAATGCAAGAGGAAACTTCTTGACTGTAAGGGTCACAGAGCACTGTCACAGGCTCTCCATAGAGATTATGGAGTCTCCTTCTCTGAAGCCTTTCAGGGTCTGTCTGGATGTGTTCCTGTGTGACCTGAGCTAGATTGTCAGCTCCTGCTCTGGCAGGGGGTTTGGGCTTGATCTCTTTGGGTCCCTTCCAACCTCTGACATCCTATGAGCTTGCGATCAGGGCAAAGCAGAGGTGGAGAAGAACCTATCTCAAACTGCTACCCACACTCTTCTTGATGCACCTCAAGATACCATTGGCTTTCTTGGCCACAAGGGCACAATGCTGCCTTATGATCATCCTGTTGCTCAACATGACTCTCAGGTCTTTTTTCACAGGGCTGCTTTCCAGTAGATCAAACCCAAACCTGTACTGGTGCATGGGATTATTCCTCACTGGGTGCAGTATGCTACACTTACCCTTATTGAACTTCATGAGGTTCCCCTCTGCCCAGCTCTTCAGCCTCTCCAGGTTACTCTGAATGGCAGCTACCGTCTTCTGGAGTGTCATCTACCCCTCACAGTTTTGTGTCATCAGCAAACTTGCTGATTCATTGAGGTCTTTGATGAGTGTACTGAACAGGACAGGACCCAATACTGACCACTCGTTATAGACCTTCAGCTAGACTCTGTGCTACTGACTACAACCCTCTAAGCTCAATCTCTCAGGTAGTTTTCAGTCCACCCCAGTGTCCATTCATCTAACCCACTCTTCCCAACCTTGCCTGTGAGGATGCTGTGGGAAAAAGTGTCAAAAGCCTTGCTGAAGTCAAGGCAGACAATGCCTACTGCCCTCTATCCATCCAGTTGTGCCTTGGTGGAACTCTGTTGCATTAGTCAGACATGAACATGGTTAGGGACATTAAGGGGAACAAGAAGAGTTTCTTCAGGTATATCAGTGAGAAAAGGAGGACTAGAGAGAATGTGGGACCCTTTCAGAAGGGAAATGGAGAGCTGGCAACAGGGGACATGGATGAGGCTGAGGTGCTCAATGAATTCTTTGCCTTAGTCTTCAGCAGCAAGTGCTCCAGCCATGATGTCCAGATTCCAGAGGGCAGAACTGAGAACTGGGTGAGTGAAGACCTGCCCACTGCAATTGAAGATCATGTTCGTGAACACCCAAGGAACCTGAACGTGCACAAGTCCATGGGGCCTGATGAGATTCACCCATGGGTCCTGAAGGAACTGGCAGATGAAGTTGCCAAACCATTGTCCATTGTATTTGAAAGGTGATGGCAGACTGGTGAAGTTCCTGCTGACTGGAAAAAGGCAAATA
>VWZI01005969.1:3817-13835 GCA_013396835.1 Psilopogon haemacephalus
GCTGGGGCTCCGCCGGGCTGGGGCTCCGCCGGGCTGGGGCTCCGCCGATCAACTCTCAGACACGAAGCAAACAAAACGCAGGTCCCTCCAGACGGGGAAGGTCTGCTGGGCCCTGGCAATCACCCTTCAAACGCCTGGCACCGGCTGCAGCTCAGAGCTCTGCTTGGTGCCCTGAGGGGCGCCGTGAGCAGCCCCAGGACATCACCACCGCAGCGAGGTCCTGGCTCCAAGAAGGTCCCAGCAGCATCTGCAGGCACAGGCACCTGTGCAATCAGTTCTCCTCCCCACCTGAGGGGCTTTGCTTCCCGTCCTACAACAGCAGCCAGGCCTCTGCCCACTGAGGACAGCCCCACCCAGCTCCTCCCTCACTCGAGGCACACACGGGACGAGGACATTCTCACTCCTCCCTGCCCTGCCTTCTGAGCTCAGCACCGGGAAGCCAAGCGAGGCCACGGAACGGCCACCAAAGGCCTGGCGCGGGCAGCTGAGTCCTGCTGCTCCCACCCAGCCCCCGGCAGCTCCCCCAAGCTGGGGGTGCCTGCCCCAGCAGCAGCAGCAGCAGCAGCAGCAGCAGCTGCCCTCGCAGGCTGAGCTCCAGCTGCTCGCCCTGCCACAGGCCACCCTTGCACACAGGCACGCCAGGAGCGGTTTCAGTTCTCCTGGCACCATGCGGTGAGTTCGCAGCTCCCCACGCACACTACGGACACTGCCCAGCCTAGCCCCACGCTGCGAGGGAGGACCGAGCAAAGCAAAATTCACAAGCCCAGACACGCACTGTAAGTTTGCACGGCCCCTGCACACTCTGTACATTTGCAAGCCCTTGCACACTACGTACATGTGCAAGCATTTACACACAATATACATTTGCAAGGCCAGACACTATGTTTGCAAGCATTTACACACTGTGTACATTTGCAAGCATTTACACACTGTGTACATGTGCAAGCATTTACACACTGTGTACATGTGCAAGCATTTACACACTGTGTACATGTGCAAGCCCCTATACACTACATATATTTGCAAGCATTTACACACGATGTACGTGTGCAAGCCCCTGCACACTGTGTACATTTGCAAGGCCAGACACGATGCTTGCAAGCATTTACACACGATGCATTCGCAAGCATTTACAGCTACATACAAATCAGGAACAACAGACCAGTCCAAAGTGCCTCCCGGCCAAAAAAGCTGCCCAGAACAGGCTCGGAACTGCCTTCTCTCCCTCTCCCCCTCTGCTTCCCCAGGCAGGCAAACAAAGCAACCAGCAGAGCTTAGGCTGTTGTGTGTTAGCCAAGGTTAGAGATGTCAGAGCAAAGGGGAAGGAACAGATCCAGCATCCCCGAGCAGTGGCACAAGCTGCTCACTGCCTGCCTTTGTATCCCTCTCAGCAGAGCAGTGCACGATGCAGACTTGGCCCTTGTGCCCCTTCTCGGCCACCGATCTCATTCCCCTCACTGAACCGTTGCAGTTAGGCTCCAGCCAGCACAGAGGGCAGCAGGAGAGGCCTCGCTGTGAGGCAGCTCTGCCGAGAGCACGGACAGCAAACCAAACACACCCCCTGCAAAATCCAGAGCACCGCAGCAAAGCAGCACTCCCACCTGCAGCCTCCCATCGCCTGCTGGAGAGGCCAACAGCCCCCGGGCTCAGCTGCCGCACTCAGCGCCCACAGGGACACCTCCAGCTCCATTAATTGCACCCCCAGAGCCAGCACGGAGGTGGGGAGAGGCAGGCAGGGACCAGCGCTCGGGGATCTACTTCTGTTTCAACCCGTTCCGCACTGGCACCCTCTGTGCGAGGGCCAGCAAATGGAACACAGGCGGCAGCAAGACCACCTCCTGCTGAGCTCCGCGGCCACCCCACCACAAGCAGAGAGCCAAACTCCACTTACCTGCTGGCTCGCTGCCGTCCAGGCAGTCCAGAAGAGCCCCTGCTGTCCTCTGCCTTCCAGTGTGAGGTGAGCCTCTCCCGCTGAGCACAGCCTGCCCGGGCAGCACAGCCTCTGCTGGGCTCACCCCGCGGCCTCTTCCAGAAGGGTGCCTGGGCCACCCCCACAGCCAGCCCCAGGAAGGGCTCCCTGACTCCAGCCTGCCCTACACATCTGTGTAGCTCCTAACCCCGCTCTACAGCCTGCTAAATAAGGTTGTGATTCCCGCAGCTAGGGCAGGCACTGCTGCTGCTCCTGCTCCATCTTGTCCAGTGAGCCAGACCCGCTCCTCTCCCACCTGCTGCTCCTCTCCCACCTGCTGCTCCCCTGCACAGCTTCATTTGTGCCGATGGCCAACACCTGTCTCAATCCAGGGCAGAGCAGCTGCACCTGAGGCACCCCACGGGCACAAGCTGCTGCCGGGGGCAGCCAGCAGCAAACAGCACAGGAATGGTCCCGGAGGTGCTGCAGGCAGGACTGGGGGGCACAGCAGAGCCGGGGGGGGGTCTGGAGTAACTCTGTGACGTTCAGCTCCCTGCTGCCTAGAAGAGTGACCTAGGTTGGGGCTCTGCAGCCTGGAGAGGAGAAGGCTGCCAGGAGACCTTGGAGTGGCCTTGCAGGGTCTGCAGGGGGCTGCAGGAGGGCTGGGGAGGGACTATGGACAAGGAAGAGGAGGAATGGCTTTGAAGTGGCAGAGGGGAGATGGAAACTGGATGTTAGGAGGAAGCTCTTTGCAGTGAGGGTGGTGAGACACTGGCACAGGCTGCCCAGGGAGGTTGTGGAGCACAGAAGCAAAGAATCTTCAATCCCATTCTGTGCTTCTTGTGCTCCACAACTTCCCTGGAGCTGTTCAAGGCCAGGCCTTGAGTGACCTGTTCTAGTGGGAGGTGTCCCTGTCCACAGCCCAAGGGGGCTGGAGCTGGCTGAGCTCTGAGGTCCCTTCCAGCCTAAGCCATTCTATGACTGTGGAGATACAACCTTGTGCCAAGTGTGTGCCCAGCAAGGGAGGTGTCTGCAGTGCCCCTCAGAAGGAGCCCACTGATGTTTTTCAGGCTGCTACAGCTCAGGTGGGTCTGGGGGCAGAGGTGCAGCAAACACAAGCCCAAGCTGTGCCCAAGCAGCTGCCTCTCAGCTCTGCCTCTAACCCCCCCGGGGCAGAGCCGTGGGGGTGACTTCTGCAGCTCCCGGGGCAAAGCCAGGCACATGGCAGTGCCCACAGGGGTCCCGAGGACCTTCTCTTCCTGCCTTCCCAAGGGGCCAAACCTCCTTCACACCCTCACTTTTGAGACGAAGATCCACCAGGGTAGCAGCTGGTGCCAGCCTGCACTGACTGCTTTGCCCTGGGGCCCCGGGGGCACACAGGGGGCACACAGGGGGCACACAGGGGGCACACAGTGTGACTGTTCACCAACTCCTGAGCAGCTGAGCTGGGATTAGCTACAGCAGGCAAAAGGCACAGGGCAGCCTCTGCACCCTGCTCCTCACACCTAGAACCACAGAACGGCTTAGGCTGGAAGGGAGCTCAAAGCTCAGCCAGTTCCAACCCCCTGGGCCACGGGCAGGGACCTCCCACTAGAACAGGTCGCTCAAGGCCTCATCCAGCCTGGACTTGAGCACCTCCAGGGAGGTTGTTGGTGACAGAATCACCAAATGTGATCAAAGATCCCATTCAGTGCTTCTGTGCTCCACAACCTCCCTGGGCAGCCTGTGCCAGTGTCTCACCACTCTCACTGCAAACAACTTCCTCCTAACATCCAGTTTCAATCTCCCCTCTGCCACCTCAAACCCATTCCTCCTCCTCCTCTTCCTCATCCCCAGCCCTTGTCCATAGTCCCTCCCTAGCCCCTTGCAGATCCTGCGAGGCCACTCCAAGGTCTCCTGGCAGCCTTCTCCTCTGCAGGCTGCAGAGCCCCAACTCTCTGTGCCTGTGCTCAGAGCAGAGCTGCTGCAGCCCTCTCAGCTGCACCTTGGTGGCCTCCTCTGCACTGGCTCCAACCCTTGCATGTGCTGCTTGTGCTGGGGGCTGCAGAGCTGCACACTTCCCACCACAGCCTTTCACTGAGTGCTCTGCTGCTGGCAGCACTTCACAGCCCTCCGGGGCTGGCACCTCCCTCCACAAGGGGACATTGTGGGCCCGGGGCCTGCGCCAGCCTGCAAGGGCAGCCCTGACCCTGCCTGGCACACACCCAGAAACACACAACACAGAGCTCAGCCCTCCCCTTCGGGGAGCTTCAACAGCTCCTGACAGGGCTCAGCCCTCCCCTTCGGGGAGCTTCAACAGCTCCTGACAGGGCTCAGCCCTCCCCTTCGGGGAGCTTCAGTGGATCCCGACAGGGCTCAGCCCTCCCCTTCGGGGAGCTTCAGTGGATCCCGACAGGGCTCAGCCCTCCCCTTCGGGGAGCTTCAGTGGATCCCGACAGGGCTCAGCCCTCCCCTTCGGGGAGCTTCAGTGGATCCCGACAGGGCTCAGCCCTCCCCTTTGGGGAGCTTCAGTGGATCCTGACAGGGCTCTGCCCTTAGCCCTGCCCCTTCTGGAAGGTTCTGTGGCCGTGGGCAGGGCTCTGCCCCTTCTGGAAGGTTCTGTGGCCGCGGGCAGGTCCCTGAGCCTCCCCTGGCTCTGTCCTCCTGGGGCTCTCTCCCGCCCCTGCCCCCAGCAGCTGTCCCTGGGCTGCCCGGGGCAGAAGCAGCTCTCGGTGCCGTGTCCGCGGCGCTCTGCGGGGAGCTGGAAGCTCTGCAGGCTCTGCAGGCTCCAGGAGAGGACCTTCCCTTCCCCAGACACAGCAGCTGCAGTCTCCTGCTCTCACCGAGGTGCATGCGGGGCGGGCAGTGGCCCTGCCGCTGCTGCTTGCTGCCAGCTGCCCCGGAGAGGCCTCTGGAGCAGCAGGAGAAGAGCAGGGAGGGAGGGAGGGAGGTCACAGCTCCTGTTTCTGCCGCTGGCTGCTTCCTCGTGGTGCACTTTTGCTGCCATTTGTGATTTGTGGGACGAGGCCTCTGCTGCAAGGGCAGGAGAGGAGGCTCTGGCGAGCGCTGCCGAAGAGCTGCACTGCAGCAGGGAGCAGGAGAGCTGACCCCGAGCCTCAGCCCAGGAGCCCAGCAGCAGTGCTGGCAGAGCAGACGTCCCCCCGGGCCCGCACAGCCAGTCCCAGCTGTGCTGCTGGGTACCCCAGGGCTGGCAGCTTGGGGGTCACCACTTGGCCTAAGCCAGCAGCAGGGTGCTCTGAACTGCTGTCCTGAGCAGGACCATTGGGAAACAAAGATAATTTGGTTTGCTGAGCCCCAGCAGCCAGCAGCAGAGCTCCTGGCTCCCAGGTTAAACACCTTTGCTCCACTTTCTGCTGCGCCCACTTAATCTTTCTCCAGCTACAGCCAGTGACCAGAGAGGTAATCTTTAACCAGTGCCACCGACTCGCAGGGCCCACAGCAGCCTCCTGCAGGGCTCACAGCAGCCTCCTGCAGGGCCCACAGCAGCCTCCCTGCAGCAGCCTGAGCACTGCCCCTCCCTGCCCGTTGCACTGCAGCATCGCTGCCGAATGTGCTCCCCGGAGCCTCTGCTGCTGGAGTGCTGTGGTCTGGGCTCCTCACGGCAGCTTTGCCTCCTGCAGCCAGGGAGCTCTGCAGCAGTTCCCCTGAGAAACTGCCTGGGGATCTCCAGAGCTGATCCAAGCCAGCTGCAAGGCACAGCCTGGACACAGTCACCTGTGGCTGCGCTGCTCCACCTCTCGGTCCTCTCCAGCCTGCCTCTGGCCTACATCTCTGACCCAGATTGATCTGACCAAGGAAGTGCTGGCAGAGGGCAGCAGGATTTGTCCATAGGTGAAGGAGCCAAGCCCAGATCAGTTCAAGAGTATTGATTATGTGCTCATTAGAGACAGAGCTGGAGTAAGGCCATAAAGATCCAGCTCAGGTTCTCGGATGGGAACTGCCCTTAGTGAAGCAGTGAGGCTGGGATGCAGGGAAGCAGACCCACTGCATGCCAGGATTGCAGAGGGCTGCAGCACTGCAGGCTCAGCAGCCCCTCTGTGAACCTCTCAGCTCAGAATCCTCTGCTCCAGCTCCTTCCTCAAGTGAGAGTTGAGTTTCTCTCTCAGCCTGGCTTGGACCTGAGGTGTGTGACAAGCTGGAGGAGGCCTTAGGACATCCAAGGAGGAGAAAGCTCTTCCCATTCCACTCACTTCTCACTGCCCCTGTGCACCACAACTGCTCCTCACTGCCCTGTGCACCACAACTGCTCCTCGCTGCCCTGTGCTCCGTAGCTGCTCTCTCTGCTTTGTTTCCATCCAGCATGCAAAGGGAAGCCCAAGCCCCAGAGCTGGAGGGGAGCCTCTGGCACAGCATGTGCATGAGCCTGATCTGAAGGCAGAGGTGAAAGTGGCCTTTGAAATGGCCTCTGTGCAAGGGCAGGGCTTGGAGCCCTTTCAGGCTGGGTGCTGCAGGAGCTGTGCTGGGCCACGTGAGGGCTTTGTGGCCAGAACAGCAGCTGCAGGGAAGGTTCCTTCTCCCCAGGGGCTGACACTGCTCAGGCAGCCCTGCAGGCCCCTGCAGTCTGTGAGCAGAGGACACCAACTCCCCTCACACCTGGAGTAGTGCATCCAGTGCTGGAGCCCCTGGGACAAGAGGGATGTGGAGATGCTGGAGGGGTGCAGAGAAGGGCCTCTGAGGATGCTCAGAGGGCTGCAGCAGCTCTGCTGTGAGCACAGCCTGAAAGAGTTGGGGCTGTGCAGGCTGCAGAAGAGGAGGCTCCCAGGGGACCTTCTGGTGGCCTTCCAGGATCTGAAGGGGGCTCCAGAAAAGCTGGGGAAGGACTTTTGAGGCTGTCAGGGAGTGACAGGACTGGGGGGAATGGAGCAAAGGTGGAGGTGGAGGTGAGGAGGAAGTTGTTGAGCAGGAGAGTGGTGAGAGGCTGGAATGGGTTGCCCCTGCAGGGAGGTGTTTGGGGCCAGATCCCTGGAGGTGTTTTTGGCCAGGCTGGCAGAGGCTGTGGGCAGCCTGCTCTAGGGTAGGGTGTCCCTGGGCATGGCAGGGCCGTTGGGACTGGCTGATCCTTGTGGTGCCTTCCAACCATGACTGATTCTGTGGTTGTGTGTTTGCAGCACTCCTGCCCTTAGGCACAGCAGCTGTGTCTAAGGCGCTGCAGCAAGTCCCTACCTTCCCACTGCCTTGGGAGCCTTCCCACTCTGCAAAGCCTCCTGGGTGCTGCTCCTGCAGCAAGTCCTAGCCCCTCAGCTCTGCAGTTGTGCTGCCCACACAGAGCACACTCTGCTCCTCAGCTTTCTGTCTGCCTCTTCATGTCCTCCACACCCTACAGGAGAAAAAAATCACAGCATGAGTTAGGGTGGGAGGGAACTCAAAGCTTACAGTCCCAACCCCTCTGGGCCACAGGCAGGGACACCTCCCCCTAGAGCAGGTCGCTCAAGGCTTCATCCAGCCTGGCCTTGAACACCTCCAGGAAGGTTGTGGAGCACAAAAGCACAGAATGGGATCAGAAATACAGTGCTTCTGTGCTCCACAACCTTCCTGGGCAGCCTGTGTCAGTGTCTCACCACCCTCACTGCAAACAACTTCCTCCTAACATCCAGTTTCAATCTCCCCTCTGCCAGCCCAAACCCATTCCTCCTCCTTGTCAATTGTCCCTCCCCAGCTCTCCTGCAGCCCCCTTCAGACCCTGCAAGGCCACTCCAAGGTCTCCTGGCAGCCTTCTCCTCTGCAGGCTGCAGAGCCCCAACTCTCTGTGCCTGTGCTCAGAGCAGAGCTGCTGCAGCCCTCTCAGCTGCACCTTGGTGGCCTCCTCTGCACTGGCTCCAACCCTTGCATGTGCTGCTTGTGCTGGGGGCTGCAGAGCTGCAGACAGTGCTGCAGGTGGGGTGTGAGGAGAGCAGAGCCAAGGGGCAGAATCCCCTCCCTTGCCCTGCTGCCCACAGCTGCTCTTGCTGCAGCCCAGCACACAGTTGCTGTCTGGGCTGCACTCACACTGCAGTCTCATACTGAGCTTTGCATCACCCCAGACCCCCAGGGCCTGTTCCTCAGAGCTGCTCCAGCTCCTGTGGAGCTTCTCACCAGCCCAGTCCCCAGGTCCTGTTGCTCAGGGCTGCTCTCAGCCGTTCCCCATTCTCAGAGCTCCTAAATCCTGTCCATCTGTCCCTGGCAGTGGTGAGGAAGGCACTGGGAGGAGGGAGGCTGCAGGCAAGGGTGACTCTGGCCAGGGAATGCTCAGGTTCAATTCCCATGCTGGCCTTCACCAAAGGGGGAAGGCTTTGTGCCCTAAGCTTGGGGCTCATGCAGAGGTCCAGCTGGTGATTGCCTCTCTGAGGTCCTGAATCTGCTGCTTTAGCCAGGGGTGCTCAGCTGAACTCAGACCTCTCCCCCAGCCCATACATGTGCTACAAGCCAAAGCCTTTAAAGACACAGCTGGCTCCTGGGGGGCTCTGCTGGCTCCTGGGGGCTCTGAGGGAGAGACGTAAAGCAAGAGCAGAGGATGACAACAGGGTGGAGAAGGCCCAGTGGTGAAGAGTGTCATGTGAGGAGCTGAGGAGATCAGCTGGAGATGAAGAGTGTGGTGTGAGGGGCTGAGGAGATCAGCTGGAGATGAAGAGTGTGGTGTGAGGGGCTGAGGAGATCAGCTGGAGATGAAGAGTGTGGTGTGAGGAGCTGAGCAGATCAGCTGGAGATGAAGAGTGTGGTGTGAGGAGCTGAGCAGATCAGCTGGAGATGAAGAGTGTGGTGTGAGGGGCTGAGGAGATCAGCTGGAGATGAAGAGTGTGGTGTGAGGAGCTGAGCAGATCAGCTGGAGATGAAGAGTGTGGTGTGAGGGGCTGAGGAGATCAGCTGGAGATGAAGAGTGTGGTGTGAGGGGCTGAGGAGATCAGCTGGAGATGAAGAGTGTGGTGTGAGGGGCTGAGGAGATCAGCTGGAGATGAAGAGTGTGGTGTGAGGGGCTGAGGAGATCAGCCCCAGCAGAGCAAGAGCAAACAGTGTTTATCTGGGGTTGGGCAGCCAAATTGCCCCTGGGCTTTGCCTTTCAGCCTAGCCTGAGAGGCTGTCCCCGGAGGCAAGGCTGAGCTCCCTCTGCAGCTTTAGTCTGCCTAAAGGTGGCTGTGGGCAGCCAGGGCCATCTCCCATCTCCCATCTCCCTCCCCCAGATCAATATTTTAATAGGACTTATCAGAAAGAGAATGGTTGTTTACTTTCAAACGCAGGATCCCATAAAGGGCGAGGCAAAGGTGTCCCCTGGACACAGAGGCTGTCTCCAGCCCACCCCGGGGCTGGCAGCTGCCCAGAGCACACCCAGAGCTGCAGGGACCCTCGGCAGAGCAGCTGCGGGAGGCTCCGGGACTCGGCTGCGCAGCACCCGGTGAGTGCCTTCCCCTGCTTGCCGGGACGAGGAACCAGAAATGCTCCACCAAACGCTGCAGGTGACTCTGGAATGCCCCCAGGTGCCTGTGGCCTGCCCGCCCTGTGCCTGGTGGGCTCTTGGCGAAGTCCCCGAAGGGTGGCAGGGCCGGGGCAGGGCCGTGCTGCAGCGGGGCCGCAGGGGTGCGAGCACAGGCTCTGCGGTCCCGCAAAGCCCGGAGACACCCTGCGGGCGGGAGCCTAGCCCGGGGCAGAGAACACTGCTCGGCTCTTTCTGGCCGCCTCCTGCCTAGGCAATAGCCCTGCCGAGCTGCCGCAGGGAGCTGTGCACCTATCGCACTGCGGCTGCCCAGCGCAGCCCGGGGGCCGCCAGGGCTCGCTGCTCTTTGCCCTCTGCCTGCCGCCGCCAAGGGCTGCTCCCCACGGAGCTTCGCCAGCCTCGGCTCCCCCTGCCCTCTGCTCTCCGCCGCCGCCAGAAGCTCAGCGGAACGCAGGTGAGGCGAGGAGCACGAAGGGCACCCCGGGAGGAGCCGGCGAGCTGCAGCTCTCCCCTTCCTCTGCCCTTGCAAGCCGCGGCCGCGGCGCCGGCACTGCGCACAGCCTCTGCGCCCTGGGGCAGCGAACCACAGCCCACCCTGCTGAGCGCCCACCAAACCACAGCCCACCCACAGCCCACCCACAGCCCACCCTGCTGAGCGCCCACCAAACCACAGCCCACCCACAGCCCACCCTGCTGAGCGCCCA
>VWZI01005971.1:2568-83056 GCA_013396835.1 Psilopogon haemacephalus
CATTTATCTTACTATTCCATTGGGAAGGATTTTTTAAATCTCACAAGCCTGAAGGGGATTCTTAGAGAAGTTCCTTTTAGAAGTACAATTGCACAGAATAACATTTACCGTGAAAATTATCTACAGAAACTGCTGTCTTTTCCCATGCCAGCTCAGTCAAAAGCTTCAAAACTAGCAAGCATTTAGTTACCAAGAAAAAAAAAAGGAGGGGAAAAAAAGAAAAGAAAAGAAAAGAAAAGAAAAGAAAAGAAAAGAAAAGAAAAGAAAAGAAAAGAAAAGAAAAGAAAAGAAAAGAAAAGAAAAAGAAAAAGAAAAAGAAAAAGAAAAAGAAAAAGAAAAAGAAAAAGAAAAAGAAAAAGAAAAAGAAAAAGGAAAGCCTTTTAGTTTTTAATTGTACCACATAATACAGAAATCTCCAGGAATGTTTTTAATTATTCAGTGTTTAAAAAAAAAAAAATAAAAGAGACAGGGGTAATGGACAATTTCCTACCATATATACAAGGCGTAAGAGTTAATCAAACCATTAGGATAGGCTCACTGTGTACATACACATTGAAAATACAGGCACATATACACAACAGCAGCAGTGAAGTGCTGGCAGTTTCCTTCCCATCTCCCACTGCAATACCAGCATCAGTGACAGAAGGCCCTCCAATGTGTCACAGGGGGCTGACCTAGAGGACTGAAGCCCCTTAAGAAATACAACCCTCCTAACAGAGAGCCACGTGGTACAGAAGTGTAAATTCTCAGGAATCTAAATGATTACATGCAAAAATAACCCCCAGAGAAAGCCCACGTTGAAGTCTTGTGCATTTGGCAAAACAAGAACAAAAACATTCACTTCTGTCACATTTAGAAATACGGTGGTAGACCATACCTCAGAATAAATGTGAGGCACCAAGGGGTAGACACATATTCCACACAGAGACATGCTGCAGAACTGAAGGAAAATAAAACAGTACTCTGAACACCTTCTGCCTTCATTTCGAGCATGGATTGAAAGAGGAAGTGGCAAAGAGCAGCCCTCATCTCCAGCAGCACTTGCCAACAGAGCAGGGTGCAGGGGACTCCCCTGCTGAAGAAGTCACAAAGTTTTATCTTTCCATAGCCACAGTGGCTTTGTGCTAAAGTCTGAATCACTGCTCAGTTGCACAGTAAGTCTAACAGTTATGCTTTTGATCCAAGCCCATAAACACAGAGTACAGCAGCACTTTAAAAAAAAAAAAAAATTCAAACAAAATAAAACCCACACCAATTCCTGCAAGTACACAGATTGTTTTGTTATTCCTGGGTGGAACTGAAGCAAACTTAAGACTAAAGAAGATGCAATAGAAACTTGGAGCATCACAAAGATTTATGAACAAGCTCCCAGAACAGGCTAAGAATGGGGAAAGGCCACTAAAAAGAAAGACTGCTAACGAGATCTGAACATTATGGCTCACAAGCACTGTGGAGGATCTGGGAGTATAATAGCAAACCAAAAGGAAGTGGAAGAAATGAGTCTGAGAAACTACAGCACAACAAAGTGTACCTCTTCCAGCCCACAGCAGCAAGGGAGAATCTTTTAGAGTCTTCAGTGACAAATCCTGCAACAGTCTGTTTTTCCAGACATACACAGAAAATATAGCTCAAATATAAACCTCTTCAGGATATTTTAAATAATAAGTGCTCATCTTTGTTAATGTATCTGAAATTCAGAGAAAAGAGGACGTAGTCCTCCTCTTCTGTAGTTTTTACACAAACATAAAAGAAAACTCTATTTATGGTATATACACAAATATAAATATTTTTACTAAACACTTAAGATATTGTGAGCCATTATGACCTCATCTGCTTAACCTCTAAAGGTCAAGGTCACATCATTTATATCTTAAAATGTCCAATTATAGTGTCTACAGCTATATGGACAAAGGCCAGTTATTAGCAAAGAACTATTATAAACCAAACAATTATATTACACAGAAACCATTAAATATTTGATAAGATTTTAATCTTTGAGCTGGTATCATTCTGCAAGTTAATCATCTAGAGAATAGAAAATCTGTTAGGAATACAATTAAATGTACTAGTTCCATTTAAATTGAGCTGATATAGTTAACTGTAGTCCTAAAATAGCTGTTTCCTCACACCTTTGCAAAGCTTTTGCCTTTTCTTTTTTTTTTCCATCTACTGAGTAAGAGTCTATTTAAAGAACACTTTTCACTTAAACTCTCTAATAAGGTTTATGAATACTTTTGTTCTGTTACCCCACACAAGTCGCACTCCACCTTCCATTCGACCTTGGATTCCTAATTCACTCCAAGATGTACAACAAGGTCTTTTGCTTCATTTAGTACTAGCCCATAGTATCTGCATTGCTAAAGCTTCTCAGAAGAGTATCAATTGACAATGTAGCCTTGCAGCACACTAAAGTGGTTATAAAATTCATTGACTTCACGGGCCAATGGCAAAACATACATCAGACCGGCCACTGGCAAAACCTTCACCAGATGCCAGAAGCATCAGCACTGCTGGCAAGAAGGCAATGTCCAAACAACGGTTTTAATGAACCTACATATACTCAAAGTACTTGCAAAGCTTTTAAAACATTACAGGCAAATTGGAAACACAGGCCATTCCGGCCTTCTTTTTTTTTTTCCACGAGAGACACGATGAAATAAAAAATAGGTACCCTAAGAGTGTATCTGATCTTACAATTTGTTCTCACAGACCAAACAGTGTATTGGGGTATTTTAAATTGCTCTGCATGACAGGAGGGAAGAGCCACGACTCCGGGGAGAGGCAATCAAGCCGTCGGGCCGGGGCTGACACCGGCGCATCTCGCTGCACGGATGCAGTTACGTAACCCAGTCTCCCCCAGCTCCAGATGCTCCAGCTTTGCCCCCGGGGCCGGGAGCAGCAGCCCCCGCTGGACCAGGCCACAGCGCCCGCACTGGGCCCTCCACCGCCGAGCCGCAGCCCGCTCCCGCCCCCAACGGCGGCATCGCCGCGCCCTACAGCCCACCCCGGCACCCGGCCACGCAGCCCGCCCAGCCCCGGCACCACCGCGCCGTGCAACCCGACCCGCTGCTTCCCGGCACGGCCTGCCCTATCTCTCCGCTTCGGGCCCGGTCCTGGGCCGCCGGCCCCTGCGCCTCGACTATACCGCGCCCCCAGCGCCGTCGCTCAGCGCCCACCTCCTCGCCGGGATCTGCGGCGCATCGCTGCTGCGCCCTACCACTCACCACTCCCGCCCGCCGCAGCTCCCCGCCCGTCTGACGGAGGGAAAGGGGCGGGCAACCGTGCCGCCGCTGCAGCCCTGCCGCGCCGCCCCCCGCCCCCGCCCGCTGCCCAAGGTGCCCTCCGCGCCAACCGGCACCTACCTCTGGCGGGAGGCTGCTGCCGAGCCCGGTGACAGGTACGGCAGGGGTGGGCTGAGCGCCTGACGCGGCAGTGCTCCTGCTGAGTGCGGCCACGGCCTTCTGTGCGCAGTGGCGGGGCGGCGCCACAGCACAGTGCCGGGGCACGGCGCGGCGCGGCACTGCAGGGTAGTTCGCCGCCTGCTCCCCCGGCCAGCCCCGATGTCCGGCGTCAAGTTCACGCCAGCATGTCATTGAAACGGGGTAGCATCGGGGACTGTGTAACGAGCTTCGGTCATGAGATCGGTCTGAAATTGAACTAGAAAGCACGTGGGCAACAGTGGGGACGTGCTCAAACAAGAGGGACCTTCGTGCCCGGGGTGGGAGGGTGGTGTTAGACAAAGGGATTCCGTTGATAAACCCGGGCCTAAGCGCAGAGCGGGGCTCCTAGAAGCTGCATTGCACTGTCACATTCCCAGCAGGTCTCATTGCCTTTTGTTATCCCATAGTAGGAGACTTGAGAAAACACTCCAGATACTCTTGAAAACTACTCCCTTAGTTTAATCTGCATGAGCTTTCTTAGTATATTTTTCCTGTAGCTTGTCCATCACGGCTTCCGTGTGATCTGTGATGGCTTAGACCCTCCCTTAGGAGATAGGAAGGCGGACTCTCTCCAGTAGAGAAGCTACTGAGCAGCACAGGTCACTGTTCTGTGGAGATAGTTACAGACTCCCCTGTCTGGTCAGTGACTCACCTCTAGCACCTTGGTCCTTTTGCTAGAGCCTGGTTGAGCGGGCACACTGTCCTATCCTCCAGGATGCCTCTGAGGTCTCTCGTAGCAAAGTAGACTCCTCCAAGCTGTCCTATTTAAACCCTCCAGCTTAGCCCCGCTAACTCCTGATAACGAGATGGGAAATACATTGTGTTGTTCAAGAAAATCAGTTCAAATCTTCAAGATGCCACGGTTGGCAAATTTCAGTAAGAGAAGGAGGAAAATGGCAAATTCCTAGGGAAAAGCAGAGAGATTTACAAGATTCTAGAAATGTAATGCCATGGCACACAAAAGCTGTAGCAGTTTTCCTGTTGAAGCAGAGAGCTCCGAAGTTTCCTTGGCACAGTATTTTTAGTATAGCTTCTGGGAAAATCTCAGAGGGGGAAGAAAAGTTTTATTCTCTAAGCTGAATTTGCAAGTCTCATTCTAAATGGGCTTGAATAAAGTTAGGGAATTCATTAAGTAACTAAGTTTTTTTCTCATATAAAATCCATAGAAAGATTAAGTAACAATCCACAGTCATTATGGAAAGCTTAATAATATCCAAAACGTAGTCACTTACATTTCTCCTAAAAGAAGTGACAGGGCAAGGAGGTAAAAGACATAGCTCTTAACCATGTCTTAAGAACACCATTCAACACAACCATTATTCATTTCAGTCAAGGCCAATATACAGTACACATCTTTGACCTGAAAAAGCAAACCATGGACAGAAAGAAATCCAAGAAAACTGTGTTATTAATAAGACGGCTTGTCTCTGAGCAACTTACTTCTCCAATAGTCCCTAATTGTCTTCTGATACTTTTTTCCTAATTTGCATACGGTTAAACCAAAGAAAAATGGATGTGTAGAATGGCACTTCAAATAATTGTGTTTAAATGGCACAATGTTACATAGGTGGTGAATGACTAGTGTATGCACACAAATACTTCTAAGGGTGTGGTGGTTTAGCAGTTACCTGCCCCCCCACCCTTTGATATAACCCTGGCTAGGACTCAGAAAGCTGGAAGTTGATAAGTGAAGCTTTGTATTTACAGCAATGCTCAATATACAAGCAGATATTTACAATGTATAGCAGATATTTACAGATATATACAGTGAAAAGGTAATACAGAAACACTACAGCCCTCCCAGAGATCAAAATCCCTAAGAGGGGTTTTCTAACCACCTCTGCCACCTATCCCCCCTTCCCCATCTTATCTCACCATCTGTTGATGCAGCAGATAGGCAGAGGTAGATAGGCCAGGGAGATTAGCAGTAGGAAAGAGGTTAGTAGAATTATTGAGAATTAGCTACAAAAGGCAGGGACAAAGGAGGCATACAAGAAAAGCAGCCACAGCTCAAAGAGGCCTGGAGCACTCTGACTTACCTATATTTGGGTTACAACTCATAAAACAATTTTTTTTCTTTCTCAGTAAAACTGTTAAGTGGAGTAGCGTCATCTGTTTTCCTCTCTCAGCCTATAGTCTAATTTTCTCACTCAAATCCTCCAATTAGTTCAAACCAGCACAAAGGGCTTCTTCTAAAGGCTTCTCTACATAAAACTTTAGTCCCAAAATAAATTATCATTTTAATTAATTCATATGGACATTTCTTGGATAATTGAGAGGATAACAACCACATCACTTCAAAAACACTGGCAAAGTTAACATAAGTCAATCCTGTGTAGTCTTATATAAACTTTCTAGAAAAACATGGTTATTACCTAATTATGATTTTTTAAATTAATTTTACTCATTATTACACCACCAGGACCAAAGGTTTAAACATCCCACTGAAATGTTAAGAACATAAACACAGGAGAGGAGCTATATTCTATTTTGTCCATCCAACGATTTGACTTGTCAACAATTTGACACCCCTCTCAGAGATCAGAATCCCTAAGAGTGGTTTCTAACCACCCTACCACCTTCCCCCACTTCCCAATCTTATCCCACTATCTTATGTGCCAGATAAGCGAAGGTAGATCGCCAGCGGGAGTTAGCAGCAGGAAAGTAATTAGTGAAGTTATTCAGGTCCAGCTAAGAAGGCAGGGAGGGAGAGAGAGACATGCAACAGTGAGCGTAGCTCAAACAGCTCTGTCTTATCTTTGTTCTGATCCTAACTTTATACCATTTCAGTAAACAAATGAGTGAAGAAGACACTGGAACGTTTTCCTTTCTCAGCCTATAGTCTAATATCTCATTCAAATCCTCCAATTAGTTCAAACCAGCACAACTTGTTCTTCTCAAGTCTAGTCTCAGTAATGATTAACAGGCATGTTCTACAAAAGACAGCTATAAAACATAGCTTGGTTCTCCATACAAAGATAAAACCTCCACAGGTTAAACCATAGAATTCTCCCCGCAATTCCTGGCAAGACACAAATGCCTTTAAAATGCCCATTAAAGCAGCAGGGAAGTTTATAAAATATCGTATGAAATGTTTGCTTACTACCTATACACTGAGGATAAGCAGTTCTACTAGCTTAGAAAATACCTACTGGCAAAATCTTAAGAAAATATTTTAATTTTCTCCTGTAGTAGCAATATTGCTGTTTCTTTGCTGTCATATATTGCCGGGGTGGGTGTGTGTTTAGCAAAATAGTACATGACAAGGCAGAGGTAGCATACACATTTTTATTAAAGATTTTTTTTTATTACATCTTTTCTTTTTTTGTAGATTAATTCAAATTATGCAAAACTGTGAGAGTACAGAAGTAGTAACCAATGAACTAGAAACTATTTGAAAAAAAGATGAACTAGAGCACCAAACAGAATTAAAGAGTGTCTGATAATAAAACAAGTTAGTCAGAGGGAAAATTCAGGAGGTAGCCAGAGGGTCATAGCAAAACATGCTGTAAAGGCAGCAAAAGGCAAGTGCCAGCAAGACAGAAAGTGGATGTACCTTATGTGCAATATCACAAGACTGATTCTTGGAGATGGCTTTTCAGTCTTCAGGACTGACATCAAATAACTCCATTCCAAGTACAAAACCAGATGACTGTTGTTTCTTTCACAGATACCGACTATGCAACATATTATTAATTTTCTTTGAGTCCTCCTTAGAGCTGAATTACTTGGAATACTTGCAGCCCAGTACCTAAATAGCCTAAAATTACTGGTGTGAGGACCAAGGATCTTCACAATCTCATAATGAGGCAAAATTAGTCATCGTAAGCAAAACAAAACCTGATGCTGAGTAGTTGTAGAAGGATCTGACAGTAGTGTCTGTTAGGGCAATGAGACAGCAGCTGAAAATCTAAGTCAATAACTGCAAACCAATGTAAACAGTAATGAAAATAACTCTAACCAAACATACATACTAACGGGCTCTAAATTAGCCGTTATCATTTGGAGTCACTGTGAGTAGTTTTCCTCAAACACTAACTTGCTACTCAGCAATAATCCAGAAGGCAAACAGTATTAGAAATTACTCCAAAAGCAACTGAGAATACAACAGAAGAGCTCATTACATCCCTGTGTAAAATGTCTCATGCACTTGAGTGCTGCATACAGCTCTGGTTCTTTCACATTAAATGTGTAACTAAAAAGTGCATGTATACAGCTAAAAGAAAATATGCAAAGGTATAGGAATACATCTGTGCAAGGACATAATTTCTAACTGGAGAACAGCCTGGAAGGGATTGTCTTCCAATCTATAAAATCCCACTATATGTCAGAGGCTGACAGGAAAGGATCACACACTATTTTCCATCACCAAAGACTTCAGATAGATTCAGTAAATAATTGGGCAACAGGTTTAAAACACCACCAAGAAAGAGCTTTTCCATACAAAGTGTTAATAAATTGGATGGCTGCTGCTATCCAACACTATAAAGCTGAGTAGACAAATGTTTCCAAAGCAGAGGTTAAACGAATGAAGGATTGCTGTAGCTACTAAGCACAGTAATTTCCTTCACCGTTCCTGCAAAGCTCCTGCCAAAAGATGCCCAAGAAAGGATACTCTGTATCTGCCCTGTTTCAGTGTGTTACCTAAGCATGAGTTTTTAGGCACTGTAATGGATCTTGATGCTGGTTTTGTACATTCATTCAGGTGTTTTATATTTTTTCCTTTCTGCTCAGTAAAATGTGAGGAACCAAGGACAACAAGCACCTCTAGGTATGAAACCATACTTCTGGCTTTTCCCATCTTCCTTGTGAGTAAAATCACTCTTAGTTCTTGATATTACTATTCAGGTGTTTCTCCATTCCCCTGAAGAGGTATTAGAAGAACAGTTTTTATCTTCTCAGCATTTTGTTCTTCAAGTTTCACTAGTGTTAACCCATATGCACTGGTCTATTAATTTCAGCACCACTCCTCTCATTTATAAAACAGTGGAGCATGGCATAGCAAGAGAAACGCTGAAGTATAAAAATGTAAGATGCAGAATATGCATATTCTATATACATATTAGATATGAACATGCTTTATAGATATACATTATATGTACTAGATTTGGATGGACTATAACAAAAATACTTTATGTTTCATAGATCACCACAGGAATAAAATCTAAAGCAATCTTGGACATCTTCAAAGAGAAAGGAATTATTTCTTCTCAAGAAACTAGAAGGGGAAGTAGAAACATTCAGAGATGCTTTAAAACTCAAAATGACAGGTAAAGATCTTACACAGAGAATAGAACAGAACAGAAATTATGGTTAAGAATATCCCTCTTAAATACAAGAAACTGGAAAGCTAAGAATCAAATCTGGAAGGGAGTTTGTCAGAACTCCAAGAATCCCTGAAGACAAACATATGATAAATCAGCTGGAGTGGTTCAGTCTCACATAAACAAAATCTGCATGGTTGATACTCTGTATAGCTAGCTAGCTATATGCAAGGAAAGGTTTGTTTCGTACTTCATTTTGGCAATGGATAGCAGTCTCATGGCTTCATCTTCTGCAGTATGTATATGCTTTCTCTACTGTGTAGACTGTAAAACCAGAGCAGTTCAAGCTATGTAATTTAAAGAACAAGAGCAGAAAGGAATCTTCAATCATCAGGGATTTTACTTAAAACCTTGTAACACTGCTATTACTAGCACTGTAATTTCTGTTCACTCAATACCTCTCCTAGAATAGCTTTAGAAAGGGTCAGTAGTAGTTTCCTCTGTGCTCTAAAAACTACCCAATTCATTTTTCCAAAGCAACAAGAGATATTATCCAGTCACAGTTTCACATGGCCTCCAGGATAAAAATTTCAAGAAAGCTGTTATGTAGGGGCATCAAGACCATATTTGTACCCTTGTCCTTTAAACAGGCAAAGGTAAAACTTTGTGTTTATGGATAACCTGTGTCCAAAATTCTGGCAATAATTTTCAGTAGTTAAGCTGGTCTGCTGTCACAGATAAAGGCTGCAAATGTTAGTGTCCCTCATAATTATTGTAATAGAAGTGAACCCTGAATGGAAATGAGTTCTGTGGAATCAATTAGAGCATCAGTGGGTGAAGATATATGGTACATGTTTTCACATACCATTGCATTTGATTTTGTGTTGCTCCTTAATATAGCTTCACTCCAGGTAAAGTGAGATGTAGCAGACATTAGGAGGGCGATTTCGTGTGCCCAGAATGAGGACAATCAAAATTCCAATACTTAAAATAACTTTAATCTATCTTACAATTTTTTTTGTTGACATTGCTTCTAATTTCAGAAAATGCTTTCTGCATGTATTTTCATTTCCAATAGCACTTACGTCCACGTACCTTACTACACTGTTAACATTGTTCTGTTTTCCTTAAAGTGACTTGTGAAAAAGTTACACGTTGGCACTTTCCAAAGACACAACTCAGAAGAGCTGGAAGAATTCCCAGGGTATCTTCTGTACTCCCATGCTCAAGCTTTGTAAACACTTTCTCTAAATACAGAGTAGGGTCTGGTCAACAATTAACTCTTCAGTCTTAGTAATATCCTGCAGATCTTGTGTAAACAGTGTATGTCAGTGCTTCATGCTGGGTGAAGCCCCACCTTCCCAGCCCGACAGAGGTTGCAGGCTTGAAAGGAAATTTCATGGGAGCAGGCAGAGGTATATTGCTGAAGTAGATGAAATAAAAGTCTTGTATCAGTATTTAATTAGTCTGACAGTACAGTTCAAAACAACGGTTCCACCATCTCTGAACTATATGAATCATACAGTACTGAAACTTTATTTTCAAGCAGTGACTAGTGCTATTTATAAAGCACCAAGGCCATAAAAGGCATCACCCCTTCAAGCAGCTCCTCTTTCAAGCTTCCTCCAAAGCACTCATAACTAATCACAGCAAGCAGTTGAACCATGTTTTGTGTTAAATTCAGCTGCACACTTCTCTTTGCGCTTGTTGTACCCAGGAGAGAGCCTTTTGTCTCCAGTTTCAGCTCCCAGAGCTGACAAAAGCTTCTGGAACCACCTTTTCTGAGTACAATACAGTGTCAGGTTGGCTGCAGGAGGCCTGATCCAGTCTGTAAGCTGAGCTTCTGCTGCTCTGCTTGTCCCTGCCAAAAGCAGAGGCTGTGGATGAGCAACCTGATGTGAATTTGTGCTGCAAGTTGGCTGGTGAACTCATGACATGCAGCTAAGGCTGACTGTCAGTGCAAGGTTGAGGAACAGAAACACAACACAGCAGGGGTATGGAGAAATTATCCAACAGTATAAAGGAGCTCAACAGAAAGCACACATTTGTGAATAACATATTTATTTTAAAATAACCTAGATGCATGGTATAAATGGTATACAGATGTTCTGTATATGATGTATTCAGGAGTCTCAGGAAATTTTCATAGTGGCCAGGAAAATTTGAAAGCTAAGCACACTATTGAAAAACTATGAAAAGCCCCTGGAACAGTAAGAAAAAATAGAAATAGACATGAGAGACTTGTGCTAACAAAAATAGCTAAATGTGTATTTCAAACTTTAGAGGCTATGAAAAAAAAATCTAGTTTTAAAATTAATTCACAAAAAACATGCAAGTTAAACTAGGATCGGTCCTCTCTAAGTTACTTTTAAACTCATTACATCATTAATTATTATTAAATTCTCTTATACCTTGAAATAATTCTCTATGAAAAAAACAACAACACCCCATAACACCACAACTTTTTTATTAAGAAATTACGTATTGATCACCTTAGAAGCAGGTTAAGATTTTCAAAAGCAGTGTCAGCCTCCACCTGCACATCCAGAAGACCAGTGACCTCTACTGGAACAGGGGGGGATTGCCTCACTATCCTGAGGTTCCAGCATCACCCTTTTGTCCCTTTACTATAAGGAAAAGTGAACTCGGCAGCATCAACTCTTTCACTTCTTGAATTTCTTTTGGGGATTTATCAGTACAATTGCAAATCTGTAGTACCAGAACAAATTCAAATCTGACACTCTGTGAAAACCCTGAGCAGAATCTTTGTCAAAACATTAAGTGCATATTGAACAGATATAAGTTTAGAAAAATGTAATGGGGAAAACATGAAACAAGTATTTCATAGTTCTCCTGAACTGGAGCTGTGCACATAATTGCATGCTGTTTTTAACCTTCAAGAACTTCCACTTATGTATCATTATTCCTTCTTCTGAATCTCACTTACTGTTACAGTAACTGAGTGGAGGTGTGCTGTGGTTCAGGCCCAGCCAGAGGCTGAGGCCCACACTTGGTATTGTAGACATTAGATGATACTTCATTAGACAGAGCAGAAATTAAATGACAGCATGCTCTGGGGCAGAAGAGGGATCACTAACAGCAAGAAAGAGAAATTATGTGAAAGAAATCCAATTCATTGCACAGTGCCCCTAGACTCTGCCCCAACATGAGGTACACGAGTCTGTATCATTGAAGAAAAATGTCTCAGGTAGTAGCCCCAAGGCCCAATGAGCGGAACTGATTGCAATCATTGACTCTCAGATGACATTCAGAATGCGTAGTCCTCTCAAGAGCAGCTTTTTTTTCACTTAATGATCAAAAATACCCTAATGTAGACATTCAGGCAACAAAAGCGTATTAATGACTCTCTCCAGCTACGCAAGCAAAAGGGTCCTCTGCTGACCAAGTGGTTATGACTCAATAAATGGATTTCTACTGGACATCATTTAGCATACGTTATGAAAACTGTATTATCTCATTTTCAAAGGTACAAAAGCCCCATTGGTGCCAACAGAAACTACAGCTGATGAATGCAGCTGAAACCTAAGTCACTTACAGAAGAGCACATTAAATTCCACTTACCAACATTAAAGCACTGATACTGCTAAAAAACGCACAAAAAATACCTATACAGCTTTGGTCAATTCATTAACCACCAAGAAAGGGAACGTAACAGTTTTTTCCAGTGCAAGAATCTAACGTTCATTCTCATAACAGATAGAGCTAGAACAGCAGCAAACTACTTATCAGTAGTGTTATTAAAACAGGGAGTGATGAATACCACATCCAATCAAAAATGTGGGAGAACTTTAAAATAGCAAATTGTACTTACACAATCTAATATTTAGCTGGAGAAGACTAGTACATCAATGCTTTTGAGAAACAAACTGAATTCCCCAGGACAGCAGTAATGATTTTGTTTTTAAGGCTAACAAATGCTAACAAAACACTACAAATAACTCTACCTGACTCACCTAATAGACTGATTCAATAGTGACCAAAAGAGAAAGATACTGTCTGCTTGTAGACTTGCTCCCTAGGGTTTATCAAAGTCTTAGTACGGAAAATACAGAAATTTCCTTCAGTTCAAGACCAGACTGAACAAGCAGGCAAGAGAACTCCTTCACCTGCATACAGAGCACCGATTTTCCATGCCCAGAGCAGTAGCCCACTATTTCCACAGATGTGCAGCAATAGGATTGATAACAATTCAAAGATGGCACTGTTCTGTCTACTTTGTAACATTACTTCAAGTAGTAAAGGGTATCTTTTAACCTTCTGTGTGTGCTGAATGCTCCCTCAAACATGATCCTTCTTTCCTATCTTGGATGGCCAAGCTCAGACATCAGTCACTTCATTTTGGAGTGTTAACATTCCTGGGTGTAGTGGGTTTGCAGTAACCTGCCCCCCCCACCTTTTAGAACCCCGGCTAAAACTCAGAAAAACACACTGGAAGTTAATAAATGAAGCTTTTACATCACCTAAACACACAGGCATCCACTTGTGGTGCCACACTAGACTAGGAAGCTTGACACAGGAGAGACTCAGAAAGACCAATTTGAACATGTAAACAAGGAGGGTTCTTTCTTCTCACTATAGAGAGCTTCTCAGCATTTCATCTCCCACTTATATAACATATGCACCACTATCCGATACTTCAAAGTACTCTCTTGAGCAAAGACAAATAAAGACAGTAGAGGTCTGCACATACACTGAAAACATGCTTGCACTGAAACAGTGCCTTACCTCTTGTAAGCTGTGGTTTAGCTTATTCCTGGCAGAAAAATCCACCACACCATACACATTTAGCAGCATGTGTCAGACTCACTATATGAGTATGATAGCGTTGTCATGTTTGCACAGCAGAATTAAAGCTTTCTGAAAACAAAGGAATCACTGCACATGGACACTGTATAGTAAGGCTGCAAGGTTGCTGCTTAATGGGTCTGAAGTTCTGGATCTATGACAACATGAATTATTGCCCCTGAACAAATGCAGGAAAGTCCCAAATTCTACTCAAAATTCATCGTAAGGCTAAGGAGAAAAAAACAAACAAGAAAACCCACCCATACATGCAAAAACAATCACCAATCAAACTGAAAGAAACAACAAATAAAAAAACAAAACCAGGACTTTTCCAGAGGAACCCTAGAGAAATGACAACCCTTCTCACAGTCAAATTTGGGTCAGAGACAGGATCCAATTCTCTACACTCAACCATAAACCTGTTTTGCTTACTATGTGATTTCTAACATTTACAACAAATTCAGAATTTTACAGCTTTTGCTTTAACAATGCAGCTCTGTTTCAGTTTCCTTCTTTATGCTGAATGGAACTGCTGCTCTTGGAGAAAAAAGGAAAAAAGCTGCTGATGAGTCAAGGACTGTATGCAGTACCTACAAAGCAGAACCACGTTTCTTAGGCAACCTTTATTCTGCAACTTCTTCACATTTGAGCATTTAAATTCTAACATTATTTCAACATAATACTGTTTTGTGAGTTTTTGTTACTTAAAATTTAAACTTCTGAGACAACTGCACTGACAGCGCATTCTCATCCCCTCTCTAATGCAAAAAGGGTTTTACCAACACGTTTTTACAAGGAGCAAGAAATAAAAACTAGTGGAGGCTACATCTTCTATTAGAGATAATTATGAACATCGGAGAAACACATGTAAATAGTATTATTACTGAATTAATTTGATAATAGGTGAAATCACACACTACTAGATGGCTATTGTAAGTTTGTAGTCTCACTATTTTGAGACAGCTAACTAAAGCACTAATGGTAAAGCTGTAAGTTTTGACCACGCATATCTTCCAGTTACGATGACTGTATCATTCTCTGATCCATCCCTCTTCTTGCCCTCCCCTCATCCTAAACCCTGAAGGAGGGGCATTGCTCTGAGTATGTCTTTTGCTATTGGAAAACAATGGAAAAGAGTTTTGCCTGCAGCTCTCAGCCACTTGCAATTTGAGGCATTTTCCAGCACCTTTGAGTTTCCTCCTTCTCTTTGAAAAGCAAAGGAGAAAAGGAGGATCTGCTGTAGGTAAAAACAAGTCTTAGATTAATGAAGAGATGCAAACCAAAACCACTAATTATAAACTGGTTTGTCTTTCTACATGCACTATTAAGAGTGGCAAAGTCAAGGGCTTGGAACCACCAGAAAGGAGGCTGCAAAAAAGGTTTTCCCGGTTAAGAAGTTGCATTCTTGGAGAGGATAAGGGGCTGGGAAGCAAGTGAAGACAATAAAAGCAGGTAAGTGAGCGTGAATGTCACAGCCTGCCCAGGGATGCTGGCCACAGAGACTCAGGACTGAACAACTGCACAGCACAAACCCAGCTTTCTCTCCAACCCTCCTGACAGCAGCGATCTCACTGCTGGGAAAGGAACCTACCGCTACTCTCAGGGAGGGCAGAAAATGAGCTTAAAGTGCATGAAATCATCAGCTCACATTTTGTTGGTTCTTAAATAAACGCCACTATTCAGATCAAGCATAGGCTGTCATCCACTGTTTCCCCTGTGACCCAAACCCCATCAACAATGTAAATAGCTCTCCCATGACATTAAAATGGTATATATTGGCTTTGCCTTCTCTGAAATCCAGTTCACTATCCCATGCCTGGTATCTAAAGGAGTAAGACCTGTGTTCTCACCTCTTAGTTTTCCTGTGAACCAGGGCTTTCTCAGAAGAAAATCTTTCTGAAGGTGTTCAGAGTCAAAGGAAGTTACAGGATCTCTCTCTCCACATATCAGTGATCAAGGGACAAGAACACAAGACCTTAGGGAAGCAGGAATCATCCTCTAGCGCATACAACCAGAATTTATCTACTTTATCAAATTATTTTAATTACCAGGATATTTTCAATTCAACAAGTAGTATTCAGGAATACACAGAAAAATATTTGGCATTTGAAAATCATATGTGCAAATACTTAGTCAAACTAGCTTCACATACTCTTCATCAAAACTGAAATCCAGGTTATCTTGATGAAATGCTGAGTTGTCCAATTATGACTTAAATAACATATGCATTGAGCAAGCTAAGAATTAAAATTCAACAAATAAAAGACCAAAAAACCCAACCCCTTGCAACAAAGCAAACAAATTAAATCCCTACATTACATATTTTCCCCAGTTCTAACCAAAGGACCTCAGGATAAGAAAAGATAAATATAAGCAGCTCCGGTAGTCTGGCCCAGAGACAATGTCCTTTTCACTAAATAGCATACAAAGCAGAATGAATACTTTTGGCCCTAAACCAACAAAATATTTGAGAACATAGTTCAATCATTTTCTTGACTATAGGTATTTTATTAAACCTAGCTTAATACTGTCAAGGTTTGCTAGGTTTTCTTCCTGTGAACTTACTTTCCTGTATACTTCAGTTTTCAATGCAATTTGGATCACAAAAAATGTCTTCTGTTTTAACAGTCAGAATCTGAATCAGCATTAACCAGCCAAGCCACTGCTAACTTAAACACACGAGAGATATTTTTGTAGTACAAGATTATAGACTACAGGAACAACTATCAATTTACAATTTTTAATGCCTAAGTAATTTTCAAAACTACATGCCTGCATTTTCAAAACCAGAAAGTACCATACAGAGACAATCAACTAAGTAACAATTAAAAAAAAAAGTTGTCACTGTCCACAGGAACCATGTCTAGTCACGTTTTCAGTCAGTCAGTCAGTCAGCTGAGGGTCATGTCATTATTTAGTTTCTGTAGAAAAAAACACAAGCACAAAAATAGTATCAAAAACCAACACATCTATTTTAAAGCATATAAAATTGTTGCAATGGCATATAAACAAATAAAGCTTTTAATGTATTAGGAATAATATTTCATTTTTATATTTGCTTCTCCAGCTTATAAAGAAGTACCTCTTTGAGAAATACGTGAAAGTCAGCAATTTTTCTGTAGTATATTGTTGATACAAAACTTTGTGTTTTATTCAGAGGTATCTCTCAACTATGATAACTCTTTTTAAAACCATTTTTGCAGAAAAATAAATACATGTTAAACTTCAGGATTTTAATAAGGTTTCAAATAATAAAATTAATAAGTCAAACCAGCAATGAAGGACTTTTTCCAGGAAAACGATAACAGAAGACAACAAGAACAACTAAGCATTTCATAACAGAAAAAATAATTTTCAACTTAGTAACTAAACAATTACCTAAAATACCAAACATTTTCAGAAAGGGAAAAACATGATTAATCTATTTGCTGTGGTTTAAAGTCAATCAGCAATGGTTACTATGAGTCACAGAATCAAGTCACAGAATCTAGCACTAGATACCCATTTTCCATTTCTAATATGGTGCTAGTTGGAAACTGTTTTCTCAACATCGCTTGAAAGCTTTGTGAAAAGTGATTATTTTTTTTTGCAGGTTTGTGGGGTTTTGTTTGGTTTGGGGTTTTTTTGTTATTGTTGGTTTGGAGAGGTGGGGGAGTGTGTGTTCCTCTTTTTTCCCCTCTCTGGTAGCTTGTAAATAGAACTGCTAGGTTGCAATGAAGATTAACTGCAATCCCACAATACATGTCTTAAAGACATCCAATTATTTCTTTTTTTTTTTGAGCGATAGAATTTACACAAGTGGCATCAGAAAATTGCACTGCAGTTCTCACAAAGTACTCAGACCACTGCAGAAACCTGAGTAGAGAGTATAAGATGGTCATCAGCACAAAGCTTCTGCTTTAGCAGCTACCTAGAGGTAGGCACTGTAGTTTTCTTCTCAAGCCTATATAAACTCAAAAGAAGATGGTTTGAAGTGATTATTTCAACCACTGATACGTACTTAGAATAATGGGAGAACCTCACCCAAACATAAAGCCCTTACATCAAAACATAAAAGTTGTTAAGAAAACCTTTTTTCATTTGCATTTTCATCATTTATCTATTACTTTTAACTACTCATAAAAGTGTACGTTTTCATTGACTTGTAGGAGTTTCAGAGTTGGCACGATTCGTTAGACAGACTGGTTTAGAATAATATTTATCCACTCAAATTCTCAAAGGTTGCTGTAAAATGACAGACAGCTCTTATGACCAGATTGCTCTTACACTGCAAGAGCATTATCAGTAGTATACCATTACCATAAAACATTTTAAAGAACAATTTTGTAAATTCTGTTTGTAAAAGTTTATTTACATAAGAAAACTATCTGGAGAAAAATCTAAAATTAAAATAAAAACTTTATTGAAATAATAAATATTTTATTTTCACCTAAATTTTATTGACTTCACAGATCTTGTCACAGATTTTAATCAGAGACCCTTGAATAGAAAGGACTGTTGCAGAAGTAGAGTCACCTTGATAGAGATAAAAGGCAAGCACCACAACAGGACTTCAGAAAGGACTTTATTTTTATGAGGCAATGATTTCCTTAAGTTAAAGCTAAAATATTATTTAGTCCAGATATAATTTAAAAAGAAAAGTTAATATTCTCACACCTTAAAAAAAACCCAAAAACTCTCAAAAAGGGGGTCGGTACTATTCTGAAGACAGAGAGAATTCCATCCCCTTTCATATGCACAATTTAAAGCTGCAATTGAAAGCCTCTAAAGCACTGCAAAACCTGTAAGTCAGATAAATGCAGAGTCACAGAATCCTGACCTTGATTTAAATGGGCAAGCCTTTGTAAAAAGCAGCATGGATGGAATCTTTTTAGGTACCATTTTGTATGAATTTGTGAAACTGGCTGAAGGAGAAAAGCAGAGCAAGTAATATTGCCTGTCTATCCTAAGAAGTGATAGATGCTGACACAAGCTGCTAAGAGACTCAGAATAAGGAACCTGATGTACAGGATGTAACAAGATGTACACAGTAAATTTAGAAATCTTTTCTACCTTTGTTGCACAAGCACAGCAGAGGAAAGGCTAACAAGAGGGTAAATACTCAGCAGTCATTTGCACCAGAATTGCAAGTAATTTGTCCAAGACAGATTTATGGTACCTGTCTTAAAAACAAGAGTAAAACTAGTACTCTTTATTATTTGACAATTTACAGAAATGCAAGAACTTAGAGAAGGACAAAAAACTCTGCTGTAATTCTGAATTATACAAAGATTATTCTTCAAATATGCCTTTATTTCTCCAACTTTCTAATTGGGTAAAATGGCACAACAGCAGATGTGTATGTCCTACATATTAGAATTATCAAACATAATTTGCAATATAAAGTTTAGCCTTTAGAATATCCCATTTTGTGACGAATTGCACCTTTTGTCAGATGAAGATCTTAAAGAATCTCAAAAACCACTGCATAAAAACACGTCCTTAAGTATGTCTGTGTATCAATTAAAAAACACCACACACCAAAAAAAAAAAAAAAATAATCAGGGGTTTTGTGGGTTTTTTTGACAATCAGAAGAGAACCTCCCAGGCCTTCTCACTCTCTTGTTTCTTTAAGAAAGATAACGGACAAATAATCTTTCTAATTTTGGATGCGTACTGTTATCTATACTTTTCTAGTAAAAAGTAGTCAAAGCAGACCTGGTATTACACTACACTTTACATCATAATTTTTCCTGTAGCAATCCAGAGGTTTGCCTTTTATTATCAGAAGTAAAAGTCACATTAAAAAGAAAGAAGATTGTTGTATACGAAGATAAGAGCATTGGTACAGTTTACTTAAAATACATTCACCAGGGATGCTGATTAAAAAGTTTCAAATTAATTTTAGCTACTACTAAATGCATAAAAAGAATGCTAGAAATCCATTCAGATTACGTTTTCTGAATGAGTTAAAGCAAATCTGCATGTTCTCTATAAAAATAGCGTGACTAATAAAATTATTTGGAAACTTCCATATTTGGGAATCACTTTGTAGAAAACAGGCCTTAGCCTTTCCTCCCCCAATTATACTTCTCATTTAGCAATAGTGCTAAAGTGGGGAAAAAAACCCAAAAAACATTTTAATCAAACCAGTGTTTTAAAATAACAAGGACAGTTTGGTCCCTTAAGTCTACAAAAACCTTTCTAGGAGCCCAGACAGCTTTCATAGACCATAAGCTTCAACTAATAAATTATCAAACTAATTATCTTAGGAATATGTCTCAATCCCTCTACAACAGCCTCCCCAAGTATTTTTCTTCACTATCACACATTCCAGCTACACTTGATATCTGAGAATTGTGATGACCCAAATATCCCAAACCTTCAGTTTCACCAGGCAATCTTCCCTGTCTTTCCCATGTCCTTTTTATCAGTATCCCTTCCCTCCTCTTCAAGGGCAGAACCCTGCATTTTCATCCAACACCACTGTGAGGCCACATGTATTTAATGAAAGACAGACACGCAGAAACTGATCTCAGTTCCATTATTTTATTTTTTTTATACTCTTTTCAATGTAACTGATACTCACACGTACATGAAGTTACTATTTCTGTGAACATCCAGACTGATGTTAAATCAACTAGTTCACATTGTTCAAAAATTATAAAAATAGATGTTTTCTAAAATAACATGTATATGTGCATATATAAGCATATGCACACCCATATACACTTATATATATACACATGCACATCACAAATAAAATTTCAATATATTAGCTAAAAATAAAAGTGTATCATTACATGTCCATATCTAGCTTAAAATAGGCAACATATTCTGAAACAGCTGAACTTCAGTTTAAGTAATAGCTAAGACTGGGTACTCACCTGCTCAGTAGGTCCTCTGGCGTTTGTTCGATTCTTCTGTAGGCGAGTCTGCCAACCTTACTTTAAGCCTGACGCCATTCACAATCTTGCCGTGTAATGCAGTTATGGCATCACTGGCACTTGCTCTGTCTGCAAATTTTGCATAGCCCACATTTTTTCCAGCCACAATGTAAACTTTTATCAAGTGTCCAAAACGACTAGTTGGGAAAGAAAAGGAAAACGTAATTTACATATTTTGTTGCAACATAGATACTTATCTAATTGGAAGCATATCTGATTTGGTAGCTACAAAAAACACATTCTCATATATATATGTTGCAGTTTCTTGTGCTGCTTTCTTCCAGATCTTCTATTTTTCATATTCCATTCTCTACAGAATTTCAAGTAGGAATAAAAATAAACCCAAAAGTTCATAGGCCATGTTTTCTACTGGAACTGTTACGTGATTTATCTCTTAGTTAAATGAAAATGTACAGCTGATTCATACCCTAGTATGGCACTCAAAAAACTCCACAAGAAACACAACGGAAAAAAAACAAACACATACACAAACCAGACAATAATTTAAAGGCTAAACTTGCACCTCACTGAAAATTAACTTGCTTTTGATTCATCATTGAAAAGTTCTCATTGACATGACTGACAGTGCAAGTGTAAAGCTTGGACTTATGGAAAACCCCAGATTTCCAAGTCCCAAGGAGATTCCTATACAGTTCCTTCAAAACAAAACAAAAAGTCTACTTGTTTCATGCTGAAGGTATACATGTATCAAGACTAGCTTTTTTCTTCTCCAGCATCTGATTAAGAAAATCCTGTGTTACAAAAAGGTAGTTTTGAATTCCACACAAGTACATATTGTCTCTTTTCCTGTCCCAAGGCTTTGAAAATATTTTCACTTTTCAAAAACTACCAGCTATTAGAAAAGGGGAATGTCTTTTGCCACCACAGTAACCTAAATGTAGGTAATATAAAATACTGCAGGAATAGCTAAACTATGGATTTGTTTTAAAGATGGCAAAAGTGATTTAAGTCTTTGCTTTTTGAAAGAAAGGGATTGTGCAAGGATGGTTAAAACAGTGTCAACAAGGTGCAATGCATCAACACATCTCAGGCATAGAGGAGTAAGTGTGAAGAGGTTTATACTGATAAGTTGCTATGGAAATTTATCCAAATACTTGCATTCCTTACAGAAACATGTACAAGATGATGCTAAATAAATAAGACTATAAGAACTGAAAGCACTAATTAACAAAAAAACCATTACAGAACTAGACATTTTACTTCAGATTATGCTACTCAATCATAAAGCAGCTGTACTGACACCACCTATGCTTTAAAATTAATTCCATTATATATTTGTTTGAAAAGCCCACTGATTGCTGTGCACTGCCTTTTCTTCAAAGTTTTCATTATGACAATTTTATTTTCAACAATGGTCTTAACCATGAAATTTTTGCATTTTTTTGGTCAGAGAACACTTATTTGTAATGAAGTCTTACCAGAACACATCCTCCAACACATTTACAGGTAAAGGGTGGGGATGAAAAAGTATGAAAAGCCTTTCCTTCACAGAAGTATCAGGTGGAACTTTTTTTTTGAGTGGTGGAAGTATGGCATCTGTTTGGGGCTGGAGTAATTGTGAGCCAGAAGTTCCTCCAAACGACTGCTGAAGAAAAGAAAAAAAAAAGTATAAATTACCTGACAAAAGGAAAACAAATCATTTTACCTTATTTACAATTTTTGTTCCCAACATAGGACAGAGAGGTTATCTTCTTTTGTTTACTTTGGTTATTTGGACAATTAATTCAATTAAGTTCAGATATCTTTACAAGGAACAAAACCATGCAAACCAATCAGAGGTACATCTTTAAAATGCAGCAGGAGTTACAGAACGTTACAGAAAAATGTTACAGAAGAAAGTGAGCAACGCTCTTCATTGACATATCTGAAGTTTCTTACAGCAGTTCACAAGAATACAAACAGTATCCACAACATTAACTTACAGGAGGTGTCCTATACTGCTGAACAATTGCATTTGTATTCCACAACACTGACGACACTTGTGCTGTTACCAGCTGTGTTGCCATTTTTCTGACGACACTGCAAGCAAAAGTGATAATAAATCATTTTAAACAAAGAGCAAAGTTACAGTAATTTATCAAAATAAGTTTTAATGCATGTATAAAAGTATCACGGGAGATCTGTAAGCTCACAGACAAAGAAAATCAAGTCGGGCTTTCAAGCCACTCAAAATTTCACCTGTTTAAAGAAAGGGCACAGGGATTAGATTCAAAAGTCAGAATATTATTACAGGCAGAGTACTTCCAGCATCTTTCTCCAGTATATTTGCTTTGTAAAAAAACGCAATTGCTTTTTCTTATTCCACAACATAACAAAGATTTAGGGCTCATGTACAGAACCCGGAAATAGTAGGAATTACTGAAGAATGAAGGAAATTGAATGAAGAAGAATGGTTGCAGTAAGTTTGGGGGTTTTAAGTTTAGACCAGGGATGCATGTCTGAATTGAATCTCCCTATTGTGCCTCTTTACTATTTTCATTCATATCCCAGAATAGGTTTGACATAAACTACATTACTTTAGGATGAAACCAAGCCAAAATCTTCACTACAGGAGTGTGCCTAAGCCACTCAAACTTATGGGCATTCAAATCACAGGAACAAATTAGAGATAGTCAAATTAAAACCTGATGATGTCTGTATAGTGAGGGTATCAAATCTTCAGTATACAACAGTTTTACTCCATGTATGGCTGCTACTTACTCACAAAGCTACTGTTTTCCAGCACTGCACACACAAATAAGACATCAAGTAGATTAATACGGGTTTAATAAAAAAACCTTATGAAAAACACATTCCAGCCTTATTACACAGTAGAGACATTTGGGAAATCTTAGATTTGGCAAGATTCCTTGTAATGTGTCTTAAGGATATATATTTTAGTCTTTTCTTTCTCAAAGACTAGTAAGTTTCAAATGGCTTATTATAAACCATAAAAATAAAGCAAACAAACACCAACTCCCAAAACACCTACATTTCAGGAAATATTATCTACCAGTATGAAACAAGATCACAGTGGCATTGCTGTTATGTCTTATGTTACAAAAAAAAATTTAAAACTTTTGCTATGTATTGGTACTTACTCTGAGCTATCACTCCCATCTTCTAGGAAAATGACAGTTAATCGATTTCCAGGAGGATACTCAAACCCATGCAATTTATACTTGGCATAAATGGCTGATGCAGCAGTGCTGTACTGAATCACAGCATATCCTGCAAATCCAGCACACAGAGCGTCAGTACAATATGGGTAAATCCTAAGAACAAACTACAATCCTATAAAGCGTGTTAGCCAGTCATGATAAAACACTCTCAAGTCTTTTTACTACAGACTGCATTACTTAATAGCAACATCATTAGTTGATGAAAGTTGAGGAAAACTTCAGTGGATTAATTAGTGACAGAAATGGGTAATTTCAGAAAACTAGTAACAAAGCAACACAACTGAAATCATGTCTTCTGCCTCAACACTCGGTTACAAACAAGAACATATATGGAGTACCATTTTAAAATGTCATTATCCCATCAACAGTGAACCACTTCTCATGGTTTTGATTCTATCCTTCTTGGGATTCCATTATCTGAAAACGTAAGTATTTAAGGCTATCCGTACACAGAGGGCAAAACAAAATTAAGATTTTGGGTTTATGCATCAGTGATACTAGCAACCACTGATACATAAAACATTAATTCTTTCCAATAACTGTATTTTGCAATACAAGCAAATTGATGTATGACTAAAAGGCATTACCTTCACATGAAAGAGAATACATAATTTTGCATTTTTACTTACCACTATTGGTATGAGGATCTCGCTGAACATCACAATATTCCAGTCCTGGAACAATATCAAAGAGGGCAAACAGCTGTTCTTGGATAAAGGGAAGCCGTGATACCACCGACAGACGTTTGGAGACTGGCTCTTGAATTCTGCTCTCACTTTTTTCAAAACTACAAAATTCTGGCTGCCCACCTCAAGAATCAACATAAAAATAATTTCAATCATCTCACTAACATGCCTTCATTTCATACATATTTTTCATTCAACTTTATATACAAAAAGGTAGTGTGTTTGTTTCACCAATGCAGGTCATGAAATATTTGGCTAACTAACCTAAAAGGGAGCCATGAAAATACAGAAGCATAACACCTGACCTGTTTCTATTTCCAATATCTAGTTTGCCATTTAAGTGTTAATGTAAAACTTCATTAGCTTTCCTTCTTCCAAACTGCTTTCTTACTTTTTGACCATACTCAAGACTAAAAATCATTTTTAGTATAAAAATCTGTGACTTACAAAATGAAAATGTGCTTCCTCTTGGTTCTTGTCTTATGTTATTACTGTAGTAATCATGTTCCAAAGACTCAGATGATTTATTTTTAGGTTCAGCCAAAATTGCCCTGTAGCCTGAAAGAAACACATATACAGAATCACCTCAGCTCATCTACATTAACTGACTACATCTGCCTTCTCCAAGTGCCTCATTCAGAAACATTTACTCAGGAAACCCAGTAAGTGCTAGGTTTAGGGAAAAAATAATCTCTAACTATTGAAGTCTGACATAGTAATTGTGTTGCAGTTAACAACTTCCACATAGAACTGTTCCTAGCCACAAGTGAAGAGCACAACAGAGCCTACTCTCTGAGCACTAGCATAGGTTGCCCTGAGAGCTTATGGAATCTCCATCCTCGGAAGTTTTCAAATATCTCTGAATATGGTCCTGGGCAACCACGCTGCCCAGGTCAACCTGCTTGAGCAGAGCAGGCTGGGCAAGACAACCTTCAGAGGTCCCTTCCAGCTTCAACTAGCCTGTCATACTTGGTGAGATTCAGAGACTACAGAGGCAATCACCTGAACCCGCACACTGCAACAGCAGATTGTGTGTGTTTCCTGTATGCACTGATGTAAGGCTATCCAACCAATTTAATTTAATCTCATAACAAAAAGGAAATAGTATTTAACTGCATAGTAATCTCAGACTCATATTCCTATACAAGAACTATCACATTACCACTTTTCTTATGATAAATACGATGTAGAATCATCACATACTGCTGGAGGAAAAAAAAAAAAAAAACAAAACCACAAACGAACAACAAAAAAAACAGAGATCAAGTTGTTTCATTTTTCTGAAAAAGCAAACATCAAACAGGAGATCGGACTAGAAATGCATTTTCTCAAATGCATTTCATCTCCTATATGAGCAAGTTCCCTCCACCTTGCCACATTAAGTAATGTTTCCTCCCCTGACCACCTTGGTGGACTTCCATTAGACTCACTCAAATTCATTAAAGCCATTGCAGTACTAGGGCATAAATGACAAATGGCTGGTCACAAAGTATACCAAGTCTCCCATTCTGCAACAGATTAATCATGACTTTAAGTGACAACAACAAAAAAATAACCCCAAACTTCAATTAGGATGAGTCTGCTCTTAAACAAATGTAATTACAACAGAATCCCTATGGATTAGCAAATATGTTTTATATATAAATACATTTCATATCAAATATATTAAATTTAAAATCTGTATTCACAGGAGTACATTAAGACAAGGCTTTCCTGTGTGAAGTCTACATTACAGGTCAATAACATATGAAAGAAAACCATATCCATTTTCAAACTCTTTTCACTTATCTTATAGTTTGGTCCTGCAAAAAAAGTCACTATCAAGTGACTATCTTCAATGAAAATCAATGATCCTACTTTTTTTATTACAATGAATTCACATCATAAATAATTTACCTGCAAACAAACCTAAAAATTAAAAGTATGTTAATGACAATATACATTTATTGTGAAAAACTTAATTCAGGCAAAATCTTACTTCGATCACACTCTTCAATTGCTCGTGCAGCTTGGGATGGTTTTAAATACCTCACATAGCCCAAACCTTTACTTTCTCCTGTAGTCTTGTTTTTAATAATGCTGCAATATTCAATGTCTCCATACATCTAGAACAATTAAAAAGCAAATTAATTTACAATATTTGAAAATGCATTCAAGTTCTAAGCTTTTAACCCTTTTGATAAATTAAGGCAAAGGGAACTTTAAACAACAATTAACAAACAGCGAATCGGTACCTTAAACTTCTCTCGCAGATCCTCCTCTGTATAGGATTTTGGTATCATAACAAATATTCGTGTAAGCTCCTCATCTTCAAGATCTCTGTGGCTTCCAGAAGCTCTTGACTGTGCAATAAATACCTATAAAATAACTGCATAGGTGTCAATCACTGGAGACTGGAAAGGATCTTGACCACATATCAACAACCAAGAAAAAGTCTGTTTTAACAAGTTTTTGTCTTTCACGTAATCGAGCTTTCCTAACATGGAAAAAAAAGAGCATCTTTGATCACAGATACATCTGTGAAAAAAGCCCTACAAATATAATACATCCCAAACAGGACAGAAAACAGCAGGGATAATGAAGAATCATCAGGAATACTGAAGCCTGATTCTGCAGCACTGTAAAATGTCACAGGTGTTATGTGAGTTAGCAAAATATTGCACTACTGCAAGAGACCTAGTACAGCAGTAGTAACAAAAAATATGCAAGCAAAGAAACAAACATGTCTACCAGCTTACTAAAACCTTGCTAATGTAGTTCAGTTGCTCTGAAGTCTACAGGTCTAGTGTTCTATGAAGGATCATAACTTCTCACACCTGGAGCAGTTAAAATCCTGTTTAATTACTGAAATAAATTTAATCTCATAAGTGCACTCTAGAAGACAACATACAAAAATTTCATAAAAAAACCCAATACAACCAACTAAGAAAAACACCATCTTCAAAGTACGCCTCTTACGCAGAAGCAGCTACTGATTTCACAGAGCTCTTAACGCAAAGGAGTAAGGAATACAACTGATATTTTGGCTTCAAATGGCAAGTTCTTCAGAAATCATTTTAATGACTCAAATGCTTTTTTCACTCTTTGAAATCATTCTTATCTTCTCAGTACTTAGAGAACAGGAAACCAATTCCAGAAGTTGTATGCCACCAGCAAATTTCATATATTACAACAAACACAACTTCTTTTTAAAGAAAAGTGCACAAGATGCAAAACCCAATCTAAAATACATTTGGAAATGCTTTACCCACGTTTATCTTGCTTGCAACCCCTAAAGTATACTGTCTTATAATATCTCAGAGATTTCCTCAAGTTAAAAAATAGTTGGTTTTGGGTTGTTTTTTTATATATTTTCCAGGTACCGCTTTTTCCCCCGGCCTGCTGCAGATTACACCACTGGTGGAAACTTTGGACGAGAGCGGGACCAACAACACGTTGTCCAGAAAAGCACCGCCAAGCCTACAAGACCCGAAGCTGAAACGCTCCTAGGTCTGACCCAAAAGGGTGCCAGCACCAGCAGCACGCGCGGAGACAAAGCGAGCAGGAAGGTGGCTGGGGCTCGATAATGTCTGAGAAAGGAGGCAGACAGCTATCTGCGTATGCGCCACGGCTGCTCCTGGCAGACCTCTGCCCCGGCCGTCAACAGAGACTTCCTCCCACGGAGAGGCTTCCTGCGGTCCCTCCCCCGGGCCAGCGCTACCCGCAAGCGGCAAGCCCCGAGCACAGCGCCCGAGGCCTGCCGCGCTCCGCAGCCGCCATGCTAGAAAGCAGGGGCCCCGATCACTTCTCCCCGCTTCCCGGCAGACAGGGGGCGACGCGGCCCAGCGACGATACCTTGATGGGCTTGGTGTCTGGGACTAGGCTGCGGCCATGCATCTCCTCCATTGCTCGGCAGGCCTGCGAACTGCGGGCGAACTTGATAAAGGCGATGCCGCGGGACTCGTTGGTGCGCTTGTCCCGCAGAAGCCAGATGTTCTGGATGTCCCCGTAGGGGGCGAAGCGCTCCCGTATCACCGCCTCTCCCGCGTCTTTGCCCAGCACCACGAAGATACGGCTGTTGGGTGGCTCATCCAGGCACTCCGCCGAGAGACGGAAGCCGCTGGTTTCTTCCATAGCGCGGCCACTGGACTCTCCGGCCGCCGAGGATCTCTGGTTTTTCTCAAGGACCGACGGAGAATTACCACTGTCTTCCTTCCGCCGGGGAGACAACATGCCCTCCGCCTCTCCCGAAAATCCGCACCCAGTCAAGGCCGCGGCCTGGCCTGCAGCGGGCGGGGCTTCCCGGCCTGCGAACATGAGAAGAGCGAACCTTTTACGTGGGTTGTGCGGCGCAGTCTGCTCGCCGGGGCTTGCGGCGCGCCTCCTGGCTCGGCTGGGGCACTGCCTGGGTGGGAAGGGCTAAGCAAAAGCGAATCGAAGAGTTGCTGCCGCGAAAAGGCCAGCCCCTCTCCGTTTCCGGCCGTCCTCCTCTGGCAGTGCCCGCCGGGGGTAGTGTCTCAGAGCCACCGAACAACGGGGGCGGGGTAGGTTCCCAGCTGCCCGCGACCTTGGAATATTTCCAAGGAGACTCCACGACCTCTCTCTGGGTAGTCTATGCCAGTGCTCCGTCACCCTCACTGTATTACAATAAGTGTTTCTTGTGCCTTTGTCTCTGGTGTTGTTACTAGCCAGCACTGAGATGAGTCTGGGTTAATTTTCTTCATTCCACACCTTCACCTGTTTATACACATACACACTGATGAGATCTCTCCAAGCCTTCTCTTCTCTGAGCTGTAACAGTCCCAGCTTCCTCCGAGCTTTTAACAGTCCCAGCTTCCTCTGAGCATCTTGTAGGAGAGATGTCCCAGTCCCTTAATGGTCTTTGTGGCCCTTCACTGAGCTCTCCACTATGTCCACGTATCTCACATTCTAGGGAGCCCAGAAGGGGACACGATACTCTGGGTGTGGCATCACCAGACCAAAGCAGAAAGAAAGGATCATCTCTCTTGTCCTACTGGTGACAATTCCTCCTAGTGTAGCCAGGATACTAATGACCTTCTTTGCCACAAAGGCACATTGCTGGCTCATTTTCATCTTGGTGTCCACTAAAACATCATAGTCCTTTTCAGAAAAGCTGCTTTCATCCCTCAGGCAAGTACTGGTGCATAGGGTTGTTCTTTGCCAAGTGCAGGACTCTGCACTTGCCCTTGTTGAACTTCTTGATGGTCCTGTCAGACCATCCATCAGGTCCATCTGGATGACAGCATAACCCTGTGATGTATCAACCACTCCTCCCAGATTTGTACCCTGTATCAGTATTTCCCTAACATACTCATTTCTGCTGCATTTTTAAAGGGCCTCCTTCAGCTAGAGACTCACTACACTACATGGTGACCTATCTCCTTTGTAACAGCAGTGTCTGAAGAAGTTCTTCCATGAAGAAATGATTTTCAATGTCTTTGCTGTTACAGGCAACAATAGGGCTTAACATGCATCTTGTGAACTCTATAGAGGCCCAGAGAATTAAATAGATTTCTCTGAAAACAAACACAAAATATCTCAGTAAAATAATTATGTGAGAGAAAATAGGCACACATCTACTAAAATGTGAATCTTAGAATGGTTTAGGCTGGAAGGGATCTCAAAGTTCATCTAGTTCCTAGCCCCTGCCATAGGCAGGGACACCTCCCACCAGAACAGGTTGCTCAAGGCCTCATCCAACCTGGACTTGAAAACTTCCAGGGAGGGAGCAGACACAACTTCCCTCAGCAACCTGTTGCAGTGTTTCATCACCCTCACTGGGAAGAACTTCTTCCTAACATCTACTTTAAATATCCCACACAAATCCCTGTGCATGTGTGTGTGTCCCTCATCCCAGCCTTCCTGTAGGCTCCCTTCAGATACTGGAAGGGTACTGCAAGGTCTTCTCAAAGCCTTCTCTTCTCAGGCTGAAAAGCCCCAACTCTCATAGCCTGTCCTCATAGCAGAGGTGCTCCAGCCCTCTGATCATCTTCATGGCCCTCTTCTGGACTCTCTCCAATAGTTCCATGTCCTTCTTGTGCTGGGGACTCCAGAACTGTACACAGTACTCCAGGTGGGGTATGACAAGAGCAGAGAATCCCTTCCCTTGCCCTGCTGGCCACGCTTCTCTTAATGCAGCCCAGGACACAACTGCTGTCTGGGCACATGCACACACTGCTGGCTCACGTTGAGCTTTTCATCAACCCAGACTCCCAGGTCCTTTTCCTCAGGGCTGCTCTCAGCCGTTCACCACCTAGCCTGAATTTGTGCTTGGGATTGTGCTGACCCAGGTGCAAGACCTTACACTTGGCCTTGCTGAATTTCATGAGGTTGCCCTGGGCCCACTTCTCCAGCCTGTCCAGGCCCCTCTGGATGGCATCCCTTCCCCCTAACAAGTCAACTGTGACACACAGCTTGGTATCATCTACAAACTTGCTGAGGGCGCACTTGATTCCTCTGTCCATATTGCTGACAAAGATGTTGAACATCACTGGTTCCAGTACTGACCCCCCAGGGACACCACCTGTCACTGGTCTCCAGGTGGACATTGTGCCCTTTGATCACAACTCTCTGTGTGTGACCACCCAGCCAATTCCTTATCCAGCGAGTGGTGCACATCTTGGCCATCACATAAGCTCAGCCAGCCGCCAGTCATTACAGAGGAGCCTGTGGGCAGCTCTATTCTGTACCAGTGATTACACATCTTGGCTGGCTTTGCCTTTACCTAACAGCACAGCAAGAAGATTTTGTGAGAGCGTGATTTATGTTTTGAGTGTAGAAATGATGGAATAGTTTCCTTGTGAAAAAAAATTTACAAAGCTTGAAATACTGAAGGGGGAAAAATCTTTGCCATGGAGGAGGTTTGCACAGCATGCTGTTTGCAGCCTGGTTGCCTGCTCAATATTATCTAGAGGGGCATGAGATCATCTATGCTATTCTTTTCTGTTAGCACTGCAAACAAACAGCACTGTAGACAGTGATTTAGAGTGTCTAAATGCCATTTACTGGGATCATAATGAACCAACACCTCCTTGTGTGAAACAACGTTAAATGAAGAAATCAGGGATTTGAGGTGTGCACATTCTATTATTTTCCACAAGCAAATTAAACATGTAGAAATCCTCGCTCTCTTACACACAGAGATGTAATTGCCAAGTTTATATCAGCAAGTTTTATGGTGGCAAGGTTTGGTGATCTGAAGACCTCCAGGAGACAGTATTTTGAGCACTATGCAGGCCTGCCAGTGGCCTTTTTGTGAGCGTGAAATGGTGTCCTATTTTGGGAGTATAATGTAGAATGTCAGTATTTTTAGAAGAACATACTTTGGATATAGTGGTGGGGCTTGGTTCCATGTAAAGAAATATTTTGGAAAGTCTAGTAAGCTCTATCTTTACACACCAGTAGGAAATCTTTAGAGAAAAGCAAAGTTATGACTCAACACATAGGAGGAGTGTTTTAGGGCTGGAAGATGACATCCTAGCACCAAACTGCACTCCTCCTTTCCCCAAATCCTGACATCATTCTTGCAGAATGGAGTCATGATGGGGCCACAACACTGCTGGGACTGAAAAACAAGCAATTGGATGTCACTTAACACCCACTCTGTGATGGGCTTACTGAGGCAGTGGTTTGCCAGGCTTAGAAGGGGTACAGATCCCAGGTGTCACCAGGGAGTAGCAAGATGGCTTTGCCCATCTTGACCTCCACTGGGCCAAAAAGAGATCAACTCTCTGTTATGGAAGAATAATTAATTGATGTGAGATGGTATTTTTCAAAATTAATATTATTAATTTTGGTATTTAAATTCTCACCACCCCTGGCCACTAATTTTAATAATAATCAGGTTCTTCTGCAATGGTCACGGAATGCATTACATAAAGGATAAACTAGATCTAGGAATAACTAGCAAAATATATAAACATTAATTGAACTGAAAGAGAAGGTTCTTGCAGTCAATACACTGCTTACTCAAAGAAGCTCCTTTCTGCTTACGACAGAAGGCAATTGCTGAATTACAAGAGGTATTAAATATTTACTCACAAAATATTATCTCTCCCAATTCACGGGGCTAGCTACAGTTTATGACAGTACCCAAATGCTTTCAGGGAATTCTGTTGATTGTCTGTTTGGCTGCTGAGGCTCTCAATTCTTTCCAGGCTTCAAAGGATGTTGTGGAAAGGGGCAGATGACCTCTGACCTGGTCCTGATCTCTCTGCATGATCTGTGTATCTCCAGGACTTCCTGTCTTGACAAGGGACTTTCACGTGTAGGCAGTATATCTTGCAATGTGTCATCTCAGCACGGGTGTCACACTGGCTATGCAGGCCAATCACATGAAGGCATTTAAAGCTGGTTTCTGGTAAACTCAAGGCAGGCAGTTTCCAGGCTGTTCAGCAGCACTGAATTACAGCTTAGCAAAGCATAATGCTATAAAACAGTATGGCAGTACCACTGCCAGAAGCAGAGGGCAATAATGGTAGGCAGCAGCAGGCAGCAGCACAAATAAAATGGCAGAGCATGTGTTACCTGCTCATCTCAGTAGCTCGAGACTAATGAGCCTTTGGACATAGAATAGCCAATCAGAATGGCAGTTAGCCAAGCCTGACCATATTAGGTGAAGCCATAGGTTTGCTTTACCCAAATCTGGGGAAAACATAGGCTGTGCACAAGAAGGCACAAGCCAAGTGTTTACCATGGGATGCAAACAGGAGAAAAACAAGTCTGGGCAAGCCATGGTCTCTCATACTCAGTAGGTCCAGGTTCTTTTGTCCTTTTTCTTGTGGTTGCCTCTCCCCAAAACAGAAGGAGGGAGAGCAGAAAAACAACACTCTTCCTCATTCTCTGGTGGACACAGACCTCATAGGCACCTTCACCCTCTGTCAGGGCTGGTGCCACTGAAAATATGCCTTCATGAACATGTCCAAACAGGCACTGGCAGAGGAGTTAATTCTACAGGTCTGGAGACATTCGAGATAGCACTGGGAAATCCACAAGAAACTCTTGAAGTGGTACTGTGGTTTAGATTGGCCTTCTAGACAAAAGTACATTAACTTTTAACCTTACCATTGAAGTAGCCCTAGAAGAGCAATCAAGGAACTTACAGCTACCTTATCTTCCAAAGATAAGAATAGTTAGTTCTGATTTCTGCACCTCTCAGAGACACAGGGAAAAAAACCCAACCAACCAAACAAACAAAAAACAACCAACAACCAAACTTTTTCTTAGTTGTAAAGTAGCTAACTTTCAAGACTTAATTCAGAACCATTGCCAATCAGATCATGTTAAGAAAATATGCAGCTTACATGTCTTACCCAAACTTATCTTTACAATTAAGTCCTAGTCAAATTTTCATTACTTTGAGACTTATACATTTTTATTACCATGCAAGAGAAATATTTTATAAAAGTGTAGAAGGTGATGTGACCAACAACCCAACAATACTGGACTTTCCTGTAACATTGTTCAAATTTCCCCCCTTTTAAAACATTTTTTACATAGATCAAATTGGGTGATGTTTAAAGAAGGCAAGATCTTTATTCAGAAGTGTTCTTGGTGCCACACAGTTAGAAAAAAAAGGCAGCACAAGACAGAACCAAATCTTTGGGATTTATTTGTACACAGAACAGAACAAGATGCAGAATGTTTTTACTCCAAACAAGAACAAAAGTAAAACTAATACATTACATAGGTGAGCTGCAGTGTTGGAGGGAATATATATGAAAAAGCCTTTTTCTTTAGAGGTACTTACTCACAAGGAGTCACAATCACAACCGTCTAGTTCGCATTACTGCAGATGAACTTAACTATAGTTGTAGAAATTAAAAAGATATTGATCTTTAAGAAAATTTACCAATATTCAGCCCACCAGGTGAGGTGTGTGTGCGCATATATATATATATATGCGTTTCCTAGAATCCTGTAGTATCAATGTGTAGCTTTTAATTTTCCGTTTCTTAGAAATGCTTTCAGATTTTGTTTGCTAGTCACTGCCCTCTACTGGCATCGTAGTGTGCTGCAGTTCTTTTGCTCAGAACACTTGACTAAATGTTGTCACCTACTGGTAAGCTATGAGTTGTCTTGCGTTTTTCTTCAAAAGCAGAATTAGTTTTTTTGTTTGTTCCCCCCCCCCGCAATTTCTAGTCCTTTGTGATGCTAACTTTCTACTGGAAATTCCTTCATGAAAAATATAATCAGTATATATTAATTTTTTTTTCTCATTTAAAAAAAGTACATAAATCATACAGATGTTATTATAAGTTTTAAAAATAAATACGACAAAGTGATACCTAAGTATACTTTAACAATGAGGAGAATTTCTCCTTATAGGTATTTCTGTCTTCAGTACCACAGAAGGCTGCTGTTGACAGAGATAGGTTTTAGCAGGGTTTGAAGGAAACACCCATGGTTTTTCATTTCCTGTCAAGAGACTCTGGAATCTGACCACTGACAACACATTTTCTAATGCCCTTCAGGGAGCATAGCCTTAATGAATTTCGTGTCAATCTGTAAATGCTCATTTTCAACAACTGTTTGATCTTGTAGATACTCAAATTGCAAATACACTTATACAGTTTAGAAGTATTAAGTAGCTGTATGTGAAATGATGCAAAGAACTGCGATTCTCCATGAAACAAAAAAGATTTATATTTTACTTACTAAAGTGACATAAAAACAATGTATACCTTGTGCATTTTGTATTATGTATAATTTATGTTCACATTCCGCTCAGATTCTAGGCACATTATATTCAGGAGCATCACACCTATGATTTCAAACGGTTAGTATTTTCACAAATAAGTGGTGTTGGGACAGCCTTCTATGTCTTTCACGAGTTATCAGGAGTGAGAATACACTGATGGAGCATTTGGAAAACTCTAAAAAAATATATTCCTGCTACAAAATTTATTTTTGCTGGAATTAAAAATCAGAATGACAGAGTTGATCTTATTGCATACTTAAAGGGATTTCATGAAACAGAGTTATACCTTTTTTTCTCAATTTGAGGCTAATTTATTAAGGTATCCTTATCCTCTAACATGTCAAATGAATAATGGCTAACTAGCTCAAGCAGATGATAATAGAGGTATTTCTAGCAACAGAAAAGGATTCATGAAGGTGACTAATGTTCCTCTGAAACCACTTGTGTTGCGATGTAGAATTTGCTTCTCTGTTTACACAGATACAATGGATTAAAACATACATCAGTCAGGCAAATTTTCCTATGTCATTGCAGAATGGAGCATTAGTACAAAACTAATTCACTAGAGCACCTATTCCCAGGTGCTCAATTTATTGTAATTGTTCCAATGCTTACCCACCAGGGGCCTTAAAAATTTGCCTTACTGTACTCCATAGAGCTGAACTGCTGCTTGTAAGGGAGTAAGCAAAAGTTAGTGTCCCGGCATAGAATGACGGAGCATCCTAGGACTGATCCAATTCCTGGGCTCTCTTCTTCCTCTACTGTTAAAAGGTTTGGTAAGGGGGAAGGGTGGGGCATCCCAGGTGGCCCCAGGACCCAGGGGGGGGACCTTGGGATGCCCATATACGTCGAACCTTGAATCAATTGGCCGGCCAGGAAATGTTGGACGCCTGATGGACAGTTTCGTACGCCCCGCAGGGTACTTATAACGGGTCAGCAGCCATTTTCCGCGCTCTTCCCGCTCTCCTTGTCCACCGCCATCCGTGCAGCAGCTGGGAGAAGCCCCAGCCACGTGTGCAGCGACGGGCAGCGAGGCACGGCAGCTTTATTCCACGCGGCAAGGCTGACCCCTCTCTCTCTTTCCCAGTTTCTCTCCCTCTTCCTAATCCCTCTTTTATTTTCCTTAAATCGGTTTCCCTCCTTCCGCGGTCTTCCCCCTCGGTTCAGGAAGGAGAGTGTTTCCCCACCTTTGCCTCGCGCTCCCGCGGATATCCATAGGTGCGGTCGGGATCTGTTTGCATGTAACCTCTCTGTTTTCCCCCAGTCCTGGTTGTTAAACGTTTATACCTGACGTTTAAGCGATATTCGTGTCTTTTCTGCCGACCGAAACCCAAAAGAACCGGCGAGGAGGGCATTAGGACCCTCTCGTCCCACGGGATATCGCATTTGATTAGCCCAATCCCGTGACAGAAAGGTAAAGATTTCTGTGACACAGATGGATGAGTATCTCATTTTCTTTTTGTACTGTAGCTGTAAGATACTTTCCCATTTCAGTTTAATAATAGAAACACACTCTGCCTGAGAAATACATTGACAATTCTATGATTATTGCAGGACTTCTGTGTATGTCCGAATGTTTGTATGCATGGAGACCAGGTGAGACTTGCTGAAGTCTACCTTGTTCTCTTGAGTTGGCAATTAGGAATCCACACAAGGTACATCACGTGTACGATGCATCCCACACAAGCTGCCTGTACCTCACTGCAACACACCTCTACATCTACTAAGGCAGCACAATCACTTAGTGCCAACAAAACCCCATTTGCCATTTTGGACTTCCCATGACAGGCTGTAACTCCATCTGCAGCTCAGCATACATCACACTTGTTTTACTCAACCTGCAAGCAGAGGTATAGTTTGATGTGTCAGAACACAGATATACCCAAGTTTTCTGCCAACACCCACTGATGCACACCAGGGCAGGTTTCTGAAGCACATTTTATCAGGACCACATCATAAACCTGCACATTAATGAATAGATAAGCCACTGTGATCATCTTTGCTACAGTATATCTTTGAAAGAGAAGATTATAGTTTTTACAGATTTGGGGCTGCAGAGCTCTTTACCATTAAGTTGCTGCAGTAAATTGTTCACTGCGTGAACAGCGCAATGGCGACAACTGTGTTTTTAGTTCCTCTAGTATTGACTCTCCCATTTGAGACATTGTCTGTATGTGGAGTTTTGGCATAATGAAAGCCTATGCATAAAATCCTGCAAATAAACTAAAAATGCCACAAGACTGCTTGAAGAAATAGTAATGAAGAACCCTGTTTATAGCAAACCTTATGGAAACACTAAATTGTTTACCTGAAGAACTGCTACAGAGTAACCGTACTGTAGTAAACACCCACATGAGTGATCAGCCCAAACCTTACTGTATTGAGATGGTTAATATTTATAGACAGTTATTTCACTTGTATGCAGATGCCCAAGGGCCTTCCTTGAGAGGCCGGGATATGCACCTGCCACTCCTTTAGCAGCTCACTCGATTTGTCTAAGGGGAGTGTTTGTGCATGTGTTGAAAAATGCAAATGCCGTGGAAAAAAGGAGCAGGGATTAGGGTCTCCGGGCAAGCGGGCGTTCTTCCAGGGAAACAGCATCGTGAGCTCCAGCAGCTGAGGTGGGTTCACTGGCAGCAGCAGCAGCCGCAGCACCAGCGTACAGGTGCGCGCCCCCACCGCGTGGATATCGTGGGGAGAGAAGGTGGCACCCCGCCCGTGCCCTCCCGAGAGCGGGACCTCCGCCAACGAAATGGCAGTCGCGGCGTAAGCTCGAGGTATCTGCCCCCTACCGCACGTGAAATCCCTTTACTTCATAGCCCCGACTTTGCGTCAGTCGGCCTTGACCTTGCCAACACACGCGCCTGCAATTTCACGTCCAATATATTTGTATGAAAGAGCTCAGCTTCTCTAGAAGTGAGAGTAGCTCGGGGACGATCCTGTATAGCGTGTCCTCCGACGTCCCCGATTTCCTCCCCCTCGACTGGCACTGGAGTTTGCCCCGCAGCCCACTCACTGCGGGTTCTACAGTCGGGCATCCCTCGGCAAGCCAGCGGTTCCCGAGGCTTGGTGCGACGGCCTGAAACGACCCCTTCACACTGCCACAACAGACCAGGACCAACCATGCTCCGTCCCCTAAACAGTGTGGGTTGCTAGCAAAGCCACGCTCTCCGCCCCGGGCTGCCCATGCGCCTGCGCATTTCTCCGCCTTCCGCCCTATTGCCGAGAACGCAGTCGTCGGCGCGGTTTCTCAATGGAGAGCCGCCCTCTTGCGGCAGCGGACAGAGCCGGCAAAGCGGAATGAGTTCCGCCGCGATCCCCGCGGCAGACGCGGAGCTCAGCTGTCCGACCGGCAGCGAGGGAGCTGCTGCCCAACATGCAACGGCGCTCGCACCAAACACGGGAGGCGAAATATTTTGTCTGACATTTCCTAAGCAGTCTCCACGCTGCGGGAGCCACAGCACCTGCACCGAGCTCCTCGTTACTCCCGATTGCCCCAGAAGACAACAGAGTGCTCCGAACACACACGCAGCCCTCCGTGTTCAGCTGACGCCCGCGCACCAAGCCTGCACCACGGATCCGCGTTTCTAAGTCGCTCCTCTCCTTACAGGCACTGGCCGGACCCTCGCGCAGGGAGGGGGATACTGCAGGGACAGTCCTCGTCAGTAATCTCGTTCCGTTGAAGATTTGCCTGTGTTTCCCCAGCCACCCAAACTCCCATTCATGAATTTCTGAGGCTGCCTTCATTCAGTCCTTGGTGAGCGCATGAAAGACATGTTTCACGTGTTAAGATCCATGACTCTGTTTTGTTCAATCTGTTATGCGTGGCATCGATTTAGCAATGAAACGTGCTCCACGTGTGCATAAAAATAACCCCGGTCCGTCTGTCTCGGCGGATTGCAGTCGGATTCCCTCTGGCAGCCAACGCTGTAGGAGCAGCCACCCGAGAGCTCCTCGGCACGCCCGCTCCGGCCGAGCTGCCCGGGGCGCTCAACCCCAAGAGAGGACGAGTTTCGGTCTGAATGCCCTGGGCGGCTTTGCGGGTAGAAGCCCGCTTTCTGCTCCTTTTGCATAGCGCCGTGACACCCCGCACTGACGGTGTGCGACAGCACAGACAGGCCACCGCACGGGAGGGGCTGCAGGCGCCTCGACTCAGGGGTTAAGAAATTAAATCCACTTGTGGGTTTTTTTTGTTTGGTTTTTTTTTTTTTTTTCCTGAAAAGCTCAATTTTTATGCCTGTCTCCTGAAGTACTGAAGCAGTGCAAATAATGCTATAAATTAACCTCCTTAACGGGTGTGCTGGCGTTACTTCCCCCACCCCTCCCGCAGACCGCGGCCGGGAGTCGCGGCCGGGCGTGCCTCTTCACAGGCATCACAGACAAGGAACAACACTACACTCCCCCCCGATATTTCTTAATGAGGCGCTCGCCAGTGCGGAGCTCCTCGCCGCTCGGCGGCCCTTCACCTCGCTCGCTCCGCGGAGGCTGCCGAGTTGGTGGGTGGTGGTGTCTCCACCCGCAGCAAGGCTCGCCAGTTCTTCCTCCCGCCTGTCATTCTCGCCCGCCCACNTTACGCAGCACCAGCCGCCAGCACTGACAGCACTTGGCAGAGGGGGTTTGCCCAAGCGCTCCCTAAGCATCTCCAGAGGCGCAGCGGCAGCGCCTGCCCGTCTCACCGGGGACTGAGGCCGGAAACAGAGAAGGGCTGAGAGCCGGGGAGCAGAAAAATACCTAGAATAATACGAATACTACTACTAATAATAAAGAGTGGTGGGCAAGAAAACGGGGTCGTGGGGGGAAGCAGGAGACGAGGCGAAAACCTCGAGGAGAGACCGGGCACGGGTCAATAGCGGGCCCTTGCCGGGGCTGTGACAGTCTCCTGCTCCCCAGGGGTGCCGTAGGGGCGGCGGCAGAGAGGGGCGGTGGCGGGGCATGGCCGCCGCGGGACACCCCGCGGTCTGAGCCACCTCCGCTGCCCGCACCATGGCGGCCGCCGCCGGCCTCGACGTGGCGGCGGTGGAAAGTTTCCTAGAGAGGCACCCGGAGCTGGTGGAGAAGTGGCTGAAAAGAAAGAACTCTCTCCCTAAATCGCCTGCAGCTCCATCTGTCACCCCGTCGGAGGAGCGGCGGAGCAGCGGCGGCATCGGGGGCGTCTGGGGCAGCGCTGGCGGCCCCGGCGGCGGGGGGCTGCAGCGGCGACCCTCCCAGAAGGAGCTGCGGAAGAGCTTCGCCCGGTCCAAGGCCATCCATGTCAACCTCACCTACGACGAGCATGTGCACGCCCGTGAGCAGGAGCCTCTGAGTAGCGTGCGGCGGCGGGCACTGCTGCGGAAGGCCAGCTCCTTGCCTCCCACCACTGCGCACATCCTCAGCGCCCTGCTGGAGTCCCGCGTCAGCTTGCCCCAGTACCCACCCACCGCCCTGGACTACAAGCGCTACCTCAAGGAGCACAACGAGCGCCAGTTCTTCCTAGAGCTGGTCAAAGACATCTCCAACGACTTGGACCTCACCAGCCTCAGCTACAAGATCCTCATCTTCGTCTGCCTCATGGTGGACGCCGACCGGGGCTCTCTCTTCCTCGTGGAGGGCGCCGCCACAGGCAAGAAGAGCCTGGTTTCCAAGTTCTTCGACGTACACGCCGGCACCCCGCTGCTGCCCTGCGGTTCCACCGAGAACAGCAACGAGGTGCAGGTGCCCTGGGGCAAGGGCATCATAGGCTACGTGGCGGAGCACGGAGAGACGGTCAACATACCCGACGCCTACCAGGTACGAGCAGGGCAATCTCCCGCGTTCTGCTGCCCTCGGCTCCCTCTCGGACAAAGGCGGCGGAGGTGCCTCCAGAGAAGCCTTGTCCCTCTCCGCCGCCCTCTACCACCCGGGGTGTCCGTCCCCGCCACCCTGAGCATCTCACCCCGGGGTGTCCCTGCCAGAGGACCCCCGCCGCTGTCACCGTTGCGGCCGCGGGGCTTTCGCGTGACTGCCGCAGGTATGCTCGCCTCAGCTGCAGACGGGGCAGGAGGGGACTCTAGCGGAGACGGGAGGAAAGCTCCTCTACTGTGGGTCCGACGGGGCTAAATGGCCTTGAAATAGGTATGGCAGTGCTTCTGGGTTTCTGAGGAGCGGTAGGCGACTTCATACGCTTTCAAAAACTATTTTGGAATCAGCTGAGAGTTTTTTAAAATCTTGGTGACAGTCCCAATTATAATATTCTTAAATGTCTGTTTTACTTAATATTCCCTGCCTGCTTGCTGCTGAAATAATCTCATTGCTTTCAAAAGAGCATATATTTTCACCTCTGTATATGCCCACTCAGCCCACATGGCATGTGTTTTCAAACCTGTACCTAGGAGTGATATAACCAGTCCTGCTAGTCTATGAGGACCCTCCACACCTTTTATAGAGACTTCAGTGTGAATTGTGAAAATGTAGTCGTGGCTTCAAAGCAAAAATTCCGTTTGACTTCATCACGGATAGATGTGCCTTCCACTACTTGTGTTAGAGCAAACTGGGGCTTTCCATTTACTACCTTGAAATTTACTCTCAGTCCTAGGGGCTATTTGCTAGTGATTATTTGTGTGAGGTACAATCAGCAATTTGAGGTTCTTGAGAAAATTAAGAAACACAGAGTGACAGTTTTCCTAAATTAGGAACTTGGGAAGCTTTAGAAAGATCTATGTTCTTAAGAATTTTAATAATAATCATTGCCCAATGTCTAAGTTTGCTCTACAGTACTAACAAAAATAATAAATATTTTAAAACTGATGGCGCTTTGCAAAAGCAAATCATACAAGGAAGAAACCTGAAAAAAATAAAGCTGAGCTCTTTTTGTTTGAAACACAGAAGAGTCAGGGTAAATGTATTTTGGTCTGAGTATTTATTTGTTTGTCAAGCAGTGAAAAATACTAAGTACCCCACAAATCTTGGCTTACAGATGTTCCTAATCCACAGAGTTCAAAGGCAATGAGCAGAGCTTTGTAAAAATTCTGTAATATTCATAGTAAAATTATTGAATGTTGGATTACCTTTGAAAAAAAACCACGCTTATTTTCTTCCACTAATTTTTCTTTTTCTCCATTACACACCATCTCTGACCATCTGGTTTTTGTTTTGCTTAGCTTTTTAATTACTTTCACTTCTAAAACTGTACTCTTCTTAAAATACCTGCTGTTGGGGTTCAAGCAGATGTACTTCTCTCAGTAGTCTCAAGTGGCCAAACAGATACAGGATACCTGAGTTTGGCTGGGAGAGAGCTTGTTCTCTACTTTTAACACTGGATAGCTCCAGCCACCTGTTTTTGGAAGTGAGAATGCCTCTGGAAAGGCAGAGTGCTTTCTAGTCCTACCTGACCATATTGTTTTTTCCTTCAGTGTTCACTTTGTGTTCACTTCCCTGTGAAAAAGTCCAGCTACTTTAAACAGTTTATTGTCTGTTTCATTTTCAGGGAAAAAAAAAAAAAACAACGTGAAAAAACAACCAATTTCCAGTACTATTTATATTATACTTTTTGGCTCATATGGGGAATAATTTAAAATATAATAAATAATGCAATTCATTGTATATTTAAGCCATTAATTGCAGTGGAAGGGAAACTTGTAAATCAAGTTCATGCTGTAGTTGTACAATTACAGCTGTCCTGCTTTAAGTGGAGTTACTTCTGATTAGTGCAAAAGACACTTTAGATCTTGTAACTTTATTGAAAGTTTTGTTTGATAATTAAAAAAGGCGATCTGTTTTCTGTCATTTATGAGTCAGTATAGTTTATGGTTTTTTATCTGGCACATATATATTATGTCATTAAAGGAAGATCTTTCTAAATCAGTAGTACAAACAGCCTTATGGAACCCAGTGTACAGGTGTATAAAGAAGTCACAGTTGTTCCATTCCAGATCATTGTAGTACTCACAATGCAGCAATTTAAAAATTGATAAATATGATACGATTTTTATCTGTAGTACCATTGATGATGGAAGTGTTTAATCAACCATCAGGTTTTAAAAATGGCACCACCTGGAAACTTGTCAGTCTGACACATGGAGTTAGAGAAAAGAGGATGACTGCACAGCACCATTTTGTCCATTGAAGAGGGCATTCACATTGATGCTACTCATTTCACAAGAAAAGGTCTTGTAATTAGATCAGAGGAACAACTCTAGACTAATATAAAGATTTATTTGCTTGTTTTTTTAAATTAACTTATTTAAAAACAGGTAAAGGTACTTTCATATGATCAGTTAGCTGATCTACAGTGTTGGTAAATTGGTTTTGTTATCATCCAACCATTTTTATTTTCTCAGACCCTGATCAATACCAGTTGGAATTCTACCATCAAGTAAGAACTGGGTTGCCTGCTTGTCTCATTGGCTACCTTCAGTGCAATCAACTCCATATTAAAATCCCATCACGTTCCCTGATGTTCTTCACATGGACAGCCACCTATGCCAGTACCCAGACTGGTTTGCTTGGGAAATTGTAGAATCATAGAATGGTTTGTGTTGGAAAGGTCATCTAGTCCAACCCCCTCTGCAGTAAGCAGGGGCATCCTCTATTAGATCAGGTTGTTCAGAGCCATGTTGAGTCTGACCTTGAATGGCTCCAGGGATGGGGCCTCAAGTACTTCCTTGGGCAATGTATTCAGTGTTTCACCATCCTCATGGTAAAGAACTTATTCCTAATATCCAACCTAAATCTACTCTTCTCTGATTTAAAACCATTGCCCCTCATCCTATCACTACAGGCCTTTGTAAACAGTCCATCCTTCTTGTAGTAGCCCTTTCAGGTACTGGAAGGCTGCTATTAGGTCTCAGAGCCTTCTCTTCTTCAGGGTGAATAACTCCAACTTTACCAGTCTGTCCTTTAGGAGAGGCATTTCAGTAATCTTTGTGGCCCTCCTCTGGACCCACTCCATCAGGTCTATGTGTGTCATGTATTGAGGCCCCCAGTATAGGACACAGTACTCCAAGTGAGGTCTTACCAGAGCAAAGTGGCAGAAATTTCTCAATCTGCTGGCAACACATCTTCTGATGCAGCCCAGGATGCGATGACTTGCAGTATCATTCTCAGAGATAGTCTAAGATTTCAATTACATGATTTTTTTCCGAAAGAAAAATGAAAGCAAATGCTAGGCTTAGATTGGGGATTTTCCATGATCCAGGTGACTATTCCTGTTGTTGAGTCTGAATTTCAAAACCTGCTCATGTAAGCAGTCTTCCTTAATTCAATAAGTGTACTTAGATACCGGATTTTGAATTAATATTATGTGTTGAGGACGGTATAATAATAATTTATTTTAATACTAAACAATAATTGTATTACATCTCAAGGCAATCTGATCTATGAATGTCAGCAGTTACTGAACAAACTTTTTAGAGGTTCACAACATCCGAGAACTTGACAAATACTGGAAAGGTTTGGGTGAATGTTACATGACTGATTCAAAAAGTTGTGTGATTTCCTTAAGGACATGAAAAATTAGTTATTACATAGCTAAATCACATGATAAAAATCAGTTTACAATCATAGCCATTTGTAAAATACAATCCGAATTTTGGGAAGCATTTCTGACCACTTATGTGAGTTGTACATTGTATCATGACCATGTGTGTTGGAAGAATTGAGTCGTACTGGCAAGGAAGTTTGGGGCCTAAATATCCACAAAGGTTCATTTTTACATAGCATAGACATAGCTTTTGCAGTCATATATGAAGTATACAGGTGTTACAAATAAAGGGATGATGAGGTGAGAAAATAATAGAAATATAGATTGTTTATTAAATTGGCCCTGCCTCCTACATAACTATATACAAAAGTTATAAATGGTTATAAAGGTTCAGTTTTCAGCTCAGAAATTACCTTCACAATAGGAATGGTTACAAACAGCTTGAGAACAGTGTTTTGGAAAAAGATAAATCCAAAATCAGTATGTTATGCCACTAACAAAAGGTAGGAAATTCCCAGAAACTTCAGGAATATATCAGTTACTCACACTGCTGGTTGTGGGAATCCTTCTTTTGTCTCTTTTTATCAGAAAATCCTCCTGAACTGCTGTTGCTGTTTATAATCCACATGTGGAGGGCAAAAACTCAATAGAGAAGAGCTCATGCTCTTTATATATCACCGATCACCTATTTTAAACCAGCCACCTAATTTTTGTCGTAGGTTACCATCAAGCATGTGCAAAGCCCAAAAAGGCCAGAAACAGCTAACTATCAGTTCTTGTTCTAAAATATGCTTAGACATGCCCCAGCATGGGGTCTGTGCCTGGCACCTGGCTTGAGGGAAGGGCCCAGGTGAATCCGCTGATCTACAGGCCTGAGAGGGGGACGTATCTCTCCTGGCTCACTTCATTCCCTATTTCCCCCATCCCATCTTCACAGGGTCGGGGGAGGGGTTTTGGATGTACTGCCACAACAAGTAGAGAGGCCATTAAAACTTACCTGCAGTTCAAAATTAAGGGGCTTTCCTATTTAAAGGTAAGGATTTTTTCATGTCATCCCTTCTCACAGGTTTCCTATGATGTTTAGCTAAAATTACTGATAGTTCCAATTTTGTTCCATCTTTTAGAGCAGTATTTAAATTATTTTTAAAAATATATCACAACTGATGTTGGGTTCTTTTTACACCTTTAGTTGTGCAAAACTTGGGAGGTAACAGCATTCTAAGTCCTAACTAGTGAAAGAAAAGTACCTTACTCTTTAGGATAGTAAATGTACATCAGAAAGTGGTAAGAATATCTGCTGCCATTTCTGAGTGTCAGCTGAATAGTTTCTGTATATCTTATGTTAAATCTGGAATTTAATGTATAGCTTTAAAATACAGAATCAAAAAAGGCTTACCACATGGGTGTTTATTTTAATAAAATGGGGAGCAAAGAGAGGAGAAATACTAACCTGAGTTGTGGGGTTTTGAAAGTCAGACAAAGTGACACAAAATTTGATGAGGAATAGTTTTCAGTGCAGCCCAAGTCTTTAAAGAAAACTTAACCACATTCTTGGAACTAAAATCAATCAAACCAAGAAACAAATGGAAGTCTCTGTTCTGGACTGTCTCTCAAGCTTGGCACAAGTGTAATGCAGCTAATGCACACAACCCTTGAAAGTAAATATTAGCAAACTTTTCAGCTTGAGGGCACTGGTGGAAGTCCTGTGTGAGATGGGCTGTTAGCATGGAAGATTTCAAATGGGCAGGAGCCATGTTTCGTTACACAGAGTAGCTGTTCGTTACCACCAATATTAACAGTGTATCTCTTTCAATTTAAAAGAATAGTTAAAGCATTTAAACTCTGGGTCCTGGGAGATTCAGTTCTGTAAATGGGAAGCACTCTAGGCACTGTTCTATTCATCGGCACTTGAGCAGCATCACCCACAACAGCCATAGTCATTTCAGTGCTGACCCTTAAAAAGGATGGAGGTTGCTCTCCAAAGATCAGAGAGCATGGCACCTGTAAGCAGAATAAACAGTTTTGTTTTTTTTAATTCCATGTAATACAGAACCAATTTTTGGTGTGCATTAAACATGACTATGAAGTAGCATGGGAAATGCAGAAGATAATTACAACAGTAGAGAGCTAGACTTATCTAATGTGGTCTCCATAAGTCAGTAAATCGGTGAAGGAGCTTTGTAATTATCTCCAAATCTGCTCAAACACATTCTTCATGTCACAGTGATAATGGCCTGGGAGAGATGGATCTCCACACAGTAGCCAGCACCTTTCTGTATCTCCACAGTGGAAAGCCCTTGGGGCAGCAGCTGAGGAGGTCTTCTCATCTGTCACCTTCCTCACTCTTTGAGTCTTGTCCTCAGGAAAAAGTTTCTGACCGACAACGTAAAATGTCCTGAGGCCTTCCTGGATCACACCATCACTGCTCTCACCTCGGAGAGATGTCTGCCAGAAGCAGGAGCGGGAGTTAGGGACACATAGAAGGGCATGTACGCAAAGCCACCTGAGAATGCAAACACAATGTTGTGTCTTTATGCTGCTGCTCAGGTGAATCACCAGGACAGACAGTGGCATCCAACAGGAGTTTGTTTCAAAGGAAAAGCACAAAAACCTTATGGGATGGGTCTGGGTAGTGACCCACAGAGGAAGCATTTCTGGTCCCTTCTGTTGATCAGGTCAGACTATGAAGCATCAGATGTGACTGTACTAACTAGCTTGACTGCAAACTTCCTAGTGCTTATAAAGTTATTTACTCATGTTTAATAAAGATTACATATAATGCTTTTTATCAATTAATTTTACATCCCATAAGAAGACAACCTGCATTGTTACTTTTGCCCATTGTCTAACCAATAAATGAAAAGGTGCTCAGAAAACAGTGGCCAGAAAATGGCAATAATGATATAGCACACTACAATCAAATTAAACAAAAAGCCCTCAATCACCAACATCTATATTTGCCTTTTTTTTTTTAACAAACAAACAGAAGAAAAAGCAAAACCCAATAAAACAAGCAAAGAAAAATGCCACCCTTCAAAACCTCTAGCATGGCATCATTGCAGATTAATACCTTTTTTTTAAATGACCTACAATTTTAGTGCAAAGTATAAATTAAGTTCTTTAGGTTTAAATCTGGAAATTAAGAAAAAGTTCACTATTCCTTCACTCATAAAATAATTCTTATTAAGAGTCGAGATGTTTTGCAGATTCTTATCTGCTTTATTAATTTTATCTTGTAAGAGATACTGCTGCCACTTTATAAATAATCAAAATAGAACTGGGCTCTGTGCTTATTTTCTTGGGAGAATTATGTTTGAGATGCAAGTGAGTGGTGCTAGTTTGTTCCCCTGCTGCCTTTGTTTCTGGCACTTTAAGGACTTTTAGCAATCCTTACATCGCTTTGGAGATTGCTTTATTGCTCAGTTTTTGTCTGCCAATTTATTCTATAGAATATTTTCCTCATAACTACTGCAGTTGTTTATTACTGGGGGGTTGTTTGCTGTTTGTGCACAGTGTAGTTTATACCATATGTGACTTTTTAAGAGAAGAGTATCTAGAACAGACTGGATGCCTTCACTTCATCTTTAGCTTCTTTTAATGTCATGCCTTGAATCTGGATAACTTGCTGTCTTTTTCATTACTCTCTTTGTTTTCTATAAAAAATCTTGTAGTGTATACCACAGAAAGCATGATTAAGTAGTTAAATAGGTCTCTTCTAACTTCTGTTTTTAAAATTCTATAAATATAGAGGCTCCTGCAGAATGGCTTCCTATAAAGTCAATTAAAAATGCATAAAATCAAATTTGTCTATCCCATGCAGTTTAGTAGTACAGTAATACTCAGATTAACAGTGATCTCAAACATATTGGCCTTATTACCTCACTCAATCAGAAACTGAAATGCAATATATTCAGAGAAATTCTAGTGCAAATTTCTTGTTGTTTTTTTTTTTGCCTTGAGCCCTTCCTAAGGAAAAAAAAAATCAAAACCACCAAACCAAAAGCCCTAAAACCCTATTAAGTGAACTGTAAAATATAGTAGACCAGGCTTGTTAATTGATCAGTTCTGTGTGATTAAAAAGCAGTGTTTTTTCATTAGAAAAAAATGAAAATGGCTTTTTCTTGTAGATGTCAGCTTTCTCTGAGTCACATAGTCCATTTCACATGATTAAATACTTTCTTCTTAGACTCTGGAAAAGGAAAACAGTGTCATAGTGTCTTTGTCATGAAGACTTAATTCCCGGAAATATATTAAGGCAGGATTCATCCTCCATTACATTTACTCCCAGATAACTTGTTTTAGGATGGTACTTTTTCTATTCTATTGTAAATCATGCTAATATTGATCACATAAATTATACTAACTTTGATAAGGGTATGAAAGGACAGATTTTTTTTTCCAAGGACAAAGAACTATCCTATGTTTAAAACAAACCTAACATAAAATCAGAAACAGAACCTGAAAACAACCCTCAAAACAGCAAAGCTTGTACCTTTATTTTAACAATATGTGATAAATCAACACTGAAATGCAACCGGTGAAAATTTTGCTCATAAATTAAAACTGATTTCATTTCCAGCATAAACAATTTTATTGCTTTAAAAGTCTTGAGAAAAGAAGAAATGTGGAATAATGCATGTCCTTAGGATTTCTTAAGAAGAGATGTTTTCAGTTGGAAATGTGTGAATTCTTTCAGTGAAGTATAGAAATACGGACTTTTTAATGAGGTTTTTGCTCTCATTCCTGCTCAGCATTATTTAAGCCTTATTTAAGTGCAGCTGTTCAGGTTTAATTGTGATCAACGATTATTATTTAGTAACCTTAGGTTCATAGTCAATTTGCTATTGATACCAAAGAAAAGAGAATTGGACCTTAATGGATTTTACTCTCCTTTAGTCACATCTATTAATAATACAGCTGATCTGACTTTTTTTTTTTTTTTTTGCATTTCTCAATATCTCTGTAAGTCTAGATTAGTAAGATTTACAGTCTCATTTTAGGAATACAGAAGTCAATCCACAGGATTCAGCATATAGGAGATGAGCATTATTTAGTTAGATCTTCATTCAAATTGCCTGATGTCTCAGGTATATAAAGGTATCTTGAGGATCTTTGGGGATCAGAGCTTGTAAACGTCAATATTTCGAGTTTTCATCTGATATGATGAAGCTAGGAGGTCTAGAAAAGTGATTTTGAATATAGAATCATAGAATGGTCTGGATTGGAAGGGACCTCCAAAGGTCATCTACTCTACAGTAAGCAGGTGCATCTTCAACTACATCAGGCCATCCAGAGCCCTGTCGAGCCTCACCTTGATTATCTCCAGGAATGGGGCCCCAACCACCTCCCTCGGCAAAACCTGTTCCAGTGTTCCATCACCATCATGGTAAAGAACTTGTTCCTAACATGCAATCTAAATCTGCTCTTCTCTGATTTAAAACCATGGCCCCTCATCCTATTACTACAGGCCTTTGTAAACAGTCCATCTCCATCTTTCTTGTAGGCCCCTTTGGGTACTGGAAGGCTGCTATTAGGTCTCACTGGAGCCTTCTCTTCTCCAGGAGGAACAACCCCAGCTCCTTCAGCCTGTCTTCATAGCAGACGTGCTCCAATCCCCTGATCATTTTTGTGATCCTCCTCTGGATTTGCTCCATCAGCTCTATGTCCTTCCTATACTGAGGGCTCCAGAGCTGGATGCAGTGCTCCAGAGCTGGATGCAGTACTCCAGGTGAGGTCTCACCAGTGCAGAGTAATGCATCAGAATCACCTCTCTGGATCTGCTGGCAATGCATCTTTTTATGGAGCCCAGGATGTGATTGGCCTTCTGGGCTGCAAGCATACACTGTCTGCTCATGTACAACTTCTCTTCCATCAGCACCCCCAAGTCCTTTTCTGCAGGGTTGCTTTCTATCACCTCATCTCCCAGTCTGTTATTGGTAGTGAGGATTGTTCTAGCCAAGGTGCCGAACCCTGCGCTTGCTGTTGTTGAACCTCATGAGGTTCACCTGGGCCCACCTCTTCAGCTTGTCCAGGTCCCTCTGGATGACATCCTGTCCCTCTGGCATATCAACATCACCACTCATCTTGGTGTCATCTGCAAACTTGCTGATCGTGCACTCAATCCCACTGTCTTTATCATTGATAAAAGCATTAAAGATAGTGTATATACCATGTAACGAATAAGAACTCATGCTGCTTGCAACTGCTGTTTTAGATTCTAACATTTCTGATCCTTATGTTCTTGAGTATTTTCAGACTGTGCTTTTAATGTCCTCACAGTTACGGGAACTAGGAATGTTTTTTGGGGTTTTTTTTGTTTGGTTGGGTTTGGGGTTTTTTTAATTTGTTTGTTTGGGTTGTTTTTTTTTTATGGAAGTTGAGATTCTGATAGTATTACATGATTCCAGAATCTTAAGAAAAAAACCACAACTGTCTGTACTTTAATCTGGTCCTGTACAGAATAAAAGCATGAAGATGTTTGTCTGTTCTCATCTACTGACAATCTTTAAATATGTCCAAAAAGAACTGGGTCTGCAGTGTCACTGTGCAGGCAACTGAATTGATGAATCAAGCTTGCTGTCTTCTGTGTCTTTACTAGAGTGAATATCACATTTACAGGGTAGTATTTCCCCAAAGAAGAGCTTACAATCAATAACTTGAGACAAGGATAAGATTTATCCTATAGAATAACAGTTCTTTGTTGACATTTTAAAAATTCCAATTAAAAGTGCCTGGGTCTTCACATTTTTAATGTTTCTGGCATCTAGGAGTGGTTTTAGTAATGTTTTACACAGTGGGTGGAAGATTTTAATAGCAATTCTTGAGTACTGCCAATGCAATTCCAGTTGTGGTGTATCTAAAGTATCACAAGGCCAAGTGTAAGGTCCTGCACCTGGGTCAGTGCAATCCCAAGCACAAATCCAGGCTGGGTGGCGAGTGGCTGCAGAGCAGCCCTGAGGAAAAAGACCTGGGGGTCTGGGTGGATGAGAGGCTGAACATGAGGCAACAGTGTGCACATGCAGCCCAGACAGCAACTGTGTGCTGGGCTGCATTAGGAGAGGAGTGGCCAGCAGGGCGAGGGAGGTGATTCTCCTCCTTTACTCTGCTCTTGTCAGACCCCACCTGGAGTACTGTGTGCAATTCTGGAGCCTCCAGCACAGGAAGGACATGGAACTGTTGGAGAGAGTCCAGAGGATAGCCACGAAGATGATCAGAGGGCTGGAGCACCTCTGCTATGAGGACAGGCTGAGAGAGTTGGGGCTTTTCAGCCTGGAGAGGAGAAGGCTTCAAGGAGACCTTAGAGCAGCCTACCAGTATCTGAGGGGGGCCTACAGGAAGGCTGGGGAGGGGCTGTTCACAAGGTCTTGTAATGACAGGACGAGGGGGAATGGGTTCAAATTGGCGGAGGGGAGATCTGAACAGGATGTTAGGAGGAAGTTCTTCACAGTGAGGGTGGTGAGGCACTGGAACAGGTTGCCCAGGGAGGTTGTGGCTGCTCCCTCCCTGGATGTGTTCAAAGCCAGGCTGGATGAGGTCTTGAGTGACCTGTTCTAGTGGGAGGTGTTCCTGCATACGGTGGGGGGTTGGAACTGGATGATCTTTGAGGTCTCTTCCAGCCTAAACCATTCTATGATTCTATGATCTTGTACCTGGTCTGCCCCTAATTTCTGAACCACAGTCTTGATATACTGATACCAACATTGGCACGTATTACTACCCAGGCTGTTCTAACATGGGATAATAGTTTGTGTCTCCAAATGTTTGCATTCTGACAGAGGGCTTCTGATTTAACAGCTTTGTTGTCAGCTACAAAGCAGGCCTCCTTGATCAAGGTTTATTATCCTGTGAGGAGAAGCAGATGTAAATTTTGTACAAGCTTCTCAGCCATGACAGTTCACACGTGAGCATTGAGATTTTTATTGATTCTGTTAAACCAAGTAAAACCTCTCTGTTAAATCTTGCCACATGCATCCTATTATGACAATAAGTGATGGAGGAAGGTGGACTGTGTATAAAAGGTTTGGGACATAAGGCAGGCCATTCAGTCAGTCAAGATTCTTATGCGTATGTTGCATGGTTAGCAATATTAATGTTGCTAGAAACAGTATTTTATTTTGTTGACTTATGCAAACTTTCCTTATCCCTTTCCCAAATGCCACTGAAATAAAATTTCTGCCTGCTTTTCCACAAAAAGTTAAAGTTTCACTTCACATCTTAATGATTTTCAATTTTTATCAAGTTCTTGTTAAGGTTATCCTCAAAAAAATTCTGTTTTCCAATTAAATGCATTAATTTTCCTGCACAGTGCCTACTATACCTTTAGTCTCTACTTCAGAGATGTAATACCCTCCTACAAAATGTAGTCCAGCTCTCTAGTATAAGTGGATAACCTGATATCAAATGACAGGAAGACAAAAGCATGTTGTTGTGTCTCTGAATTTCATGCTTCTGGGACTGAGCTGTCTGTTCCAGGATCTCTAAGCTTCCACACAGAGAAGCAATGCAGCAGGAATGAGTTGTACTTACATAAAACCAAACCAAACCAAACCAAAACAAGACTCAAACAAACAAACTAAAAAAAAACCTCCCCCAAAACAAACCACTTTTCAGATTGCTAATCCCTTCTACATCTGTGGTTCTACATAACATCCATTAAGGTACACAGGATTGATAGTTCATCATTAAATCTGTTCCTAACACTGTCAGCTGTACTGTATCTATCCAATTCAGACAGGCCGGAAAGCCCCTGCCCTGTGTGCCACCATCCATTGCAGTCAAACAGCACTTTATGCATTAAACTTGGGACTTGTTGAAAAGGCAGTGACTACATATGCCATGAGGTTGTAAATTACAATTGGACTGAAATACCCACTACAGTGAACCTTGTTACTTAAAGAAAAGAATCATGAATACATCTTCCTCTGCTTTGTCTTAAAACAATGAATCTCTTTTAATTAGTATATTCAGATAAATTGTAGATTGCTTCTGGTCTGTGCAGCAGCTGCTCTTTTTCTGTTAAACTCCTTGAAGCTTTACTGCATTTTAGAAAGCTCACAAGATGTAAATCAATAACAATATTGCTAGTTAAGGTAAGTTGTTATTTCAGTGTTTTCCTATGCACTCTATTTTGCTTTAAACAAAATTAGCAGAGTCTCATGGGTTGGGTTGAATCTGCTGCTGATATTTAATACCATGCTGCTTCCATGTCAGCTTCAAAATGCTGAACCAAAGACATGGGGCTTGAATTTATATTGGAACATGAGAGGCTTCCTATTTTGGTGGCTGCTTTCAGTTTCTACATTTGGGGTGTTGTTTTATTCTGCTAGGTTGCCTTCTGCATGCTTGGGGTGTTTGAGGGGAACTGTTTTATCACTGGCTTTTGCTGCCACTTCTGCATTTTGCAGTGTTTTCTGCAGAGTGGCTAAGACAATTGTGCACTGTAATATCTCAGTAAATTCTTTATCTCAATGAATTTTTGTTGTTGTTGTTGGATTTTCATTCCTATCTGTGTGGGAAGAAGTGGGTCTGTGAGAGCAGACTGTGTTAACCTAGGACACAGAGCAGGGATTGTCTCTTCAGTAGCACAAAGCATATTATCAATATTTCAGCGACAATAGCTAATTTTAAATAGTAATTCAGACATTACCAAAAAATAGTTATATAAATTGTTTGGTTTATCCACCAAAGCCTATCATATAAAGGCTGTAAATATGTAAAGGGTGACTGCCAGGAAGATGGAGCCAGGCTCTTCTCAGTGATGCTCAATAACAGGACAAGGGGCAATGGGTGGAAACTGAGGCACGGGAAGTTTCATTTAAACTTGAGGAGGAATTTTTTCACTGTGAGGGTGACAGAACACTGGAACAGGTTGCACAGGGTGTTGTGGAGTCTCCCTCTCTGGAGATACTCAAGACCCACCTGGATGTGTTCCTGTGTGATCTGGTATAGGTGCTCCTGCTCTGGCAAGGGGATTGGACTGGATGATTTTTTAAGGTCCCTTCCAGCCCTTGACATTCTGTGATTCTGTGTGATATGTGGTGATTGCAGTGCATTTCACTTCTTCACTGCATTTCATTTCTGTTGTAGAAGAACCATCTATTTCTAGGCAGGATTCTCTACAGTGCAGAATAGTTCAAATCTCTACAGTGCAGAATAGTTCAGTTTCTATTGAAGTTAATATAGAAGTGTTTAGAACCACATGAAAAAATCACAAGATTGGGCAACTCTGGGTTCTCAATGCCATTATTAAAAAACATTCATCATGGAAGTTCTAGTTCTCCTGGGGAAGTTCTTAAGCACAAATAATTCAAGGAAATCTCATCAAATACTGCATATTATTAATCTGATCTTGATGGAAGCAAAGACTGTTTAATAGACATATTTCTGCTGCTGGAGTGTAAGAACAACTTCCAATGAAGTTAGAATTGAAGCAGTACAAAAGGAAATAATGTAATAATATTGAAAGAGAACGAAGAATTTGTTTTTCGGTGGCAAAAGAGCACTGTAAATCATACATGAATACCACAGTTGGTATTAATTCCTTGTGGTTGACAGGTATGAAAACTTAGAACAAGTAATAAAATAGCCAAATGTATATGTTAATCTTTATCACGAGTGAGTGCAGAGCATTTCTTAATCCTGTCTCTTGAGGTAACTAGAACAGTCTATTTCTATAGCATCCGCAATTCATAGCAGGGAAATAAAAACAGGGGGGAAATTGCCAGGAAAAAAAAATCTATCAGTTTCTAGTATCAGTCAGATATTCTCTGTATGGATAATTTTCATCGTCTTAGACAAATATGGATATTATTTCACAGCCAATACTGTTTAAACTTTTCAAAAGAAAACTTGTGCTTATTTTTGTTGAACAGCTCAGTTCCCTCATATTAGGGGAGTTGAAACTGGCTCTAACTATTGTCTGCAGCATAAATGCTAACTTCACCCTGGAGAAACTCAGCTGCTGCCAGTAAATAGCAGCAATTCCACCCCTGCCTGATAGAAGAGCTGTAGAAGGCTATTCTCTACCAAGACGAACAAAGATGCTGTTAGTACTGTCGCTTCTGAACTTTGCACCTTCCTGTGAGTCACTTTGTGATCTGCAGTTTGAGTTGTACTATTCCAGAGAATGGATTTCTGTACACTGCCACGTAAACAAATGACCCATACTTCCCTTTCAGTTTGGGTTCCTTTGTTTTTTGTAAATCTGTATTGAAAGTAATTTTCTCCCCACATAGGAATTTTGTTCTCAGTGGTTTGCTTAATACAAATTTAAATGTAGTTAGAAAAAAACCCCTTCAAACTACGTAAAGATCAAAAGTACTATAAACTCCTTTTGTGACAAGCATAGAAAGTTATATGACAATATTTTTAATACATATTTTGATCACTTTTGTTTGTATTCATAGTAATCCTTCTCCACAAGTAACTATCTGTGTATATTCTGCAGAGGAAATATTTGCAAATCCCAATAATACACTGCTTGACTCATGATTCTAGATAAGATAGATGCTGAGAAATAGATTAGCTTGGGGAGGAGGTTTTTTTTTTTTTAAGTAGAGACATTCTTGTATTTAGTTTTCCATAGATGAGGGTTCGTTGTATATCTCTGGAAAAAATATTTACCCCATTGAAATACTGGGCCATATAACCAGTCTAATTTGGTGCACTAAATTTGAAGAGCAACATACAGATATGAGGCCAGAAAGAGTCTCCATCTACTTGACAGAGAAATCTTGGGCATCTACAGAATATAGGCATGAAGTGGCAGCGTGGACTACCATAAGATAGTGAACATATTAGGGTATCAGTCTTTGCTAGGTGTCATTCAGTAGAAGTGTATTATGAAATTATGGTATTACTTTTCTAAACAGGGACAAAATTTAATTTGATCCCAAGATTTAATGTTGCCACCTTATGTGTATTTTTTTGCACTGCTTTTGAAGATGGTAGTTTATCATCTTGTACAATGTACTACATGATGAAATTTCTGCAAGTATTAAAGCATATGAAAATGTGTGTTCCATGATGATGTAGTTGGATGTTACTGTTGTGAGAGAGTCTCAATGAATTTCTTTTCTTGTTTCATAGTTTATGAAGTGTGAGTATAGCAAACGGTCAAGGATGCATTTAAAGCATCACAACATTATATAGTGTTTCTGTCTGAAAATGATTCTTTCTGATATAAGGTATAATTTTGGTATAATCCTGGTATAACCTATAAGTTAGGATGCAAAAGAACATGCAGAAGCTCTCATGTTTAGTGCAGATACTAAGCAGCGAATGCAGAAGCTCTCTTGTTTAGTGCAGATACTAAGCAACAAAGAACAAGTACAGCTCAATAGAACGACTCGTACGTCAGCATACTTCACCAATTGGATTAAACTGGCATAAACTTATAAAAAATTGAGAAAGACCTAGAATAAATAGTCTCATACTGGCACGTTCCCCATTTCACATTGAAGTCCTAATTCTGCAACTGTCCCTGATGTATACAGTTATTGGATAGCCTTGCTCTGGAGTAAACATGGTGAATTTCCAGCCAGGGATAATCTAGAAATTAGTGCATACCAGATTTGTGTGGATTATCCTCCTTTGTATTCTCAATTAAGGTGGCATAGCAATCCTTGCAGCTTGTTACCCTTTCATACAACCCCCAGCAGCTACATGCTTCCCATGCCTACGCAATGAAAGTATGTCTGGTGAACTCAAACAGCTTTCCTTAGGGTGTGCTTTGAGGGAGCTATGGTGTGTGCTTAGAGGAGCTCAAAATTCTCAGCAGGGCCTGCAAGGGCTGTGTGGCTACCTACAGCTTCTCTAGTAGGAAAGCTTATTGGCATCAATATAGCAAGATAGTGCAGGAAGCAGGACTGGTTAAGGTTGAAGAAGCTGAAAATTCCTGTGAGAACTTGGCGGGCAGACCACAGCTTTTAGCTACTGGTAGTTTCCTATCTGAAACCTGTGAAAGCCATGGGAAGATGGCTCTGATTGTCTATACCCAGTGTGAAGGCCTGTGTTGCTGTCACAGAGCTCTGGAAAACCTTCTGTTTACAAATGCCTCCAGAGCCATCAAATAAAGTACAATTACGGTGGGTCTGAGAAGCCTGTGCTTTGTCTTTGTTTCTTTAACACATTTCTTTTCTCCTCTCTTCATTTTCTATTTCTTCCTGGTAGCTGCTTTGATAGTGCCTCTTGGTAATTCTTCTAAGTGAGGTATAAATCTAGGGCTTCAGTGAATAAAACTATGCAATGGTAAACCTTGTACTGATCCTTCATGAAAAAGTATTTTTCATAGTATCTTAACTGTAGAATAAAAGCTAATAATGGAATGGTAACAGAGAAGGAAAAACAGGACACTTCTGAAAATATTATAGAAGACATTGGTAAAATACTTTGCCTGAAGAAAGCTTAGATATATGCCATATCTGTTAATGCTTCCTTGTTTTCTTTTGAAGGATCACCGCTTTAATGATGAGATTGACAAACTGACTGGATACAAGACAAAGTCTCTCTTGTGCATGCCCATAAGAAACAGCGATGGAGAAATTATTGGTGTTGCCCAAGCAATAAATAAGACTCCTAGAGGTGCTCCTTTTTCTGATGATGATGAAAAAGTAAGATTGGCTTTACTTTTGTATTTTTTAAAAATTCTTTTGTAACCCAGTAGACTTTTCTGATGATATTTAATCCAGATACATGGCAGAGCACTTGAGTTTGTGATAGTTTTCAAGAAGTGCTCTCTGTTCTGTAAATGTAGGATATCTTGTGGCTGAAACTGGTCTCTGAATGATATTTGGTCTCTGAATGATATTTGCAATCTCTTCACATAGTAGATCTTGATAAAAAGACTTTTTTTAAAAAAATACCTTTAAAAATAAGTTAGCTATCCTCAAGACACTCTTAGGCTTGCTGAATTTGAAAATCAGCACCTTCTTTTAGTGCTCTCCATGGGATAAATGCCTGCAGCTGATGTGCAAGAGTTGTTATTTTAGAGGAGATTATGCATATGCAACTTTTGCTATTCTAAAATACAAGACACTTGCAAATACCCATGAAAGGACAAAGACATCAGGAACAGGACACTAGGTATGTATATGAAGTGAAATTTGGAGAGTAAAGTGAGATCAAAAGGCAGGAGAATAGACAGCGCCACAAAGATGGAACCTTAATTTAAGAAAGTGTAGAAAATAGGGATTGGTGCTGTTGAAGGCAGGTACATGTAGCTTATCATGGAAGAAAAATATGCATGAAGCCAAAAGATGACTGGGGAAGAACAGCAGGCTCCCAGCAACTATTTGCTCAGGAGAGAGAAATGGAATCTCCTTCAAGAATGTAATAGGGAAATATCTTTCTGTGTATTAAAACAGCATTGAATCTAATTTTTATGAAAGTGTAGTTAGAAGCAGACTTTGACCCCTGAAAGCTCTGCATGTTGATTCGAAGACAGTTAATATTTGATGCAGACTCACTGTTTGTGTATTACATATTTGTTTGACATGTCTGTGCCATGATGGAAAGATGTTAAGTACTGCCTGTTGCAAGGGGCAAATCCTGTCACAATGGTTCATATAAATATACGGAGATTGTTTTTTGGAATCAAGACAGCTTGACATGAATGAAGTGCATTGCAAAGCTAAACTAACAGTGGTTTATAAAGATTGTGAAATATTGCCTAAATCAAACTTATCTTCCATAGAAACCATAGTAATTTTATTTTTGAGTACTTCTTGACATTGCTATTACATTGTTATTTTTGTTGTATAAATCATGAGTAGTGATTTAATAAAAATGAAAAGCTAATTACAATAGTCATTGCAGAGTGTATGTATATCTGACATAATTTTTTGGTTAGATGCTTTCTTCTAAACATGTCCTGAATAGCAAGGAAGAGAGTAAGTCCTATCTGTGGCAAAATTACCTGTTCTAGCAGTGCATTAAGGACAACTTTTCTCTGAAAAGTGTATTAAATATTTTTTTTTCTGAACGACTTCTGATTCTTAAAAATTTTGGATGCTGAGTACTGATTTATTAGCATACGATACAAACCTGGCAGTGTGTGCTACAAAGGGTAGCCAAACTCAAACAAGATAAGACCTTCACTGAATAGGCTTTTTTCCCTGCACTTTTCATTAGCAGTTTATGTCTGTGGAAAGGGATTTTTTTAAAAAAAGTAACTTTTATCATTGATACCACATTTGATTATCATCCATTCAACTAGCAAAACAACCGTGTATATGTGAAAAGTTTATTACAGAAACATATCAATGTAAATATTGATGTTAGGACTGAGGGTGTGACATTTTCTTCCATTCAGTGACTGCTAGATATCTAAAATCAGCAGGTTGTCTCTGCTTTAATTGCCATATTTATCTTATTTTTACTAGTTGTTTACGTGACTGTTATAAGGCTGTATGTTAGAGCTCTTCAAGGATATATTGAAAGGGTTCTGACAAGTAGAGTTTGTGGAAAAATAAATAAGAACATAACCATTATTATGCCTTTTAACAGATCTTAGATTTAATGAGGACTGGCAGTCCATGCGTTGTTATTTCCAAATCTGTACTTTTAAGTTTCTTCACTCACTGATAACCTTGAAAGTATGATATACCTCTGGGAAGCAAGGCAACTCACACTTCAAGAGATCTTGTAGGATGTTTTTGTTGTTTGGTTGTTTTATTTTTATTGCCAAATAGTTTGTGAGGAAAAGGGGCAAGTGAGAACTGAAATGGTTTGTGCAGAAAAGCCTGAGGAGTAGCTGCCAGAAGATGTAAATTAAGCTTTATGTTGATACAGCTTCTGACAATTAGCAGTTTCACAATGGTTAGAAAGTGAAAATGCAAAATACTTCTCCTCCTTCCTGCATGCCCTCTTGAAGAAATGTCAGTATTGTTTAAGTCTCACTCTTATGTGCAAGTGTCTATCCTCTCTTTGTGTTGTACAAAATAATTAAAATAATTTATCGTTTTGCCCTTTTTTTAAATTAACAAAACTACAATATTATATGTCATAGAGGAAACAAAGAATTACGGTTTCAATTACAATTAAGTCAATGCTAGCATCATTTTTATATACTCTTTGTTACTTTCAGGAAGTTAAGAGCAAATAAAATATTTAGGATTTGAGGAGCTTTTAATGCTCCCAAGCTGTAACCAAGTTTATATTTTGCAATCTGTAAAATGGGAAACTAAATTTCAGGGCCTTTCTAGTTTGTTTCTCACGGCAGATTTTCAGGTTTTCCCTTTGTATCTCTGACCATGGTGATAACAACACAGCACTAATAATGAGTCTAAGGTAATTACTGTTTCCTACTGCCACATTTCTTTTCTCCTTTTGGTGTAAGAGATGTTCCAGCTAATTTATTGTTTTAAATGCAGAACTAGACCTGACAGACTGGACAGGCATGATAAAAAATGTTCTGTTTCACAATGTGTCTTGTGTCCCCAACATCAATGGCTCAGTTAAATAGTCTAATTTCAGAGATTTCCAGTTTGACACAAATAGTAGTAGAACACCTTATTGGTTTTGTACAGCAGTCGTAACTATTGCATTGCTATGTAATTGGCACCCAGTTGGAAAAACAGCCTGGTGATATATGTTTATGTTACAAATGAAGATGCCAGATCGTCTGCATAGACACAAACTCTTGAGAAGAACTGTGCACCCTGTATGCACTCCCAGTACTGTACTCAAGATTAATTTATGTATTTGTACTGTCTGCTGGTGAGTCATACTTTTTCCAAGACCAGTAAGGAACTCAGCCAAACAAGAGCTTGACAGTCTGTAGTTTAGATTATCGTATGCCCTTTAGAGTCTTCTGAGATGGAGTGCCAAAACAAATCTATCCTTCCATCAGAGAGGCTTGCAAACAGCAGCATGAGCTCCACTGGTGTCTTGGTTCTCTCTGGCTCTGACGTCCTCCAAGCCTTAAACAAGTGAATTGACTGAAGGGAAATGATCCAGGGCAGCCAGCTTGAATTAAATCCTGCTTGACCGACTGAAAAAATGGTAGTTTGAATGTCCTGAGATCCCTCCTGAGAGGGGGGATGAACTGGATTTAGTTGCGTCTACTTCATGGATAGTTTTTTTAAAGATGTGGTTCTCTCATGCTCCAATATTTCTACTTCTTGCATTCCTAATAGCAGCTCTGTGATTCTAAATTGCCCAATTTAATGTACTCTTCTTGGTCCCTGTTAGTTAAGGCTTTAATATGTTATTTTCTGAGTCTACCATAATGCTTAATGATTTGCAGGAATTTTGCTATACCTTCTAATTTGTTTTCTGTGAGTTTCTGCATGATGGGCTCAGGGTCACAATGGTAGGTATCAGTTTCAAAGTCAGGTTAATTTCTTTGTATTAGGGAAGGATTCAACTGTAAATAAAACTGCTATGGAATGGGGCAATCCATAACAGGCAAGCATCTCTGACTGTTATGAGAATGATGGCCCTAGGTCTGCAAATGTGTGGAATTTACAAAAAAATATCACCTGAAGATTATTTTGATGGATCCTCTAGAAAGAAACATAGGAAACAAATTAGGTAAAGAATTATTGTGTGTATTTCATATTATTGCAATATGTGATGATCTCCTGCTCCTCCGTGGTAATCTGAAAATCTGTATAAAGTTGAGACTCCAAAAGCTATTTAAAATTGGCGCAATCCTCAAAGGTATCATAGGGCTTGTATGTCACTTAAATTTCAATGCAAGAGAAAAATTCACTGAAAGAAGGCAGAAAATAACAAAGACATTTGAAGGATGAAGGTGCTGAAGCACTGCAACTATCTGGGAAAAGTCTAATGGTCTATTAGGCACAGTTCTTGAAAAGTACTTGCTACAGAAATCTAAATTAAAATAAATCACAGTAGCTAAAGTCTTGATGGGGGAATTTAAAGTAATTTGTCACCATAATAGTGGCTTTATCAGGGAGCTTTACACCATTGGTTTGTAACTAACAGCACCAAATGACTGCAATGACAAACCTTTGAATGGACATCTTCCAGTCTTGCATGCATTCAGTCATCCTTTCAAGTTAAGCTACAAGTTTAGATCTCTTTGTAATTGCAGAATTCTATAAATGTGGTTGGAACTTAAAAAAAAAATAAAATTGTATCAAGACTTTTGTTTTGAAATTGCCAGTAGTATTTGAATCAGACATCTTTATCTCTGAGTTGTGGAAGTGTGTTGAAAATGTCTTACAATGATATTTCAGTCAACTATTTATTTTTTTCAAATAAAAATGTGTGTTTTCCTAGGTTCATGGACAACTATGTTGCTTTGTGTTTATGGTGCAGATTATAACAGATTTTTTAAAACCTGTTTGAGGCCTCTAGGTGCTATCATAAAATAAACATATTGTCAGATTTGGCATCAGGAAGGGTTTCTCTTAGAATAGTTGAGTGATTTTTTTTTCCCTTTTTGATTGGTTGGTTTTGTTTGGTTGGTTCACTTTTTTTGTGTGGATTGGGGTTTTGTTCTTCTCTTTTGTGGTGAGAAGAGTGAGGAAAGTATCTGCATTCTTTCTACAACTGCCAGCAGGAATCTGAACCTGTTGTCTCTTCCCATATTTCCTGTGTTTCTGTCTTCTTAAATAATTAATATGCCGAAATCTGAGTAAATAAGAACTCTTGTCTGCAAACCCAGACTGTTTCATTAAATGCAGATCCATGTATCTATTTTATAAAGCTTAACTTCACCTGGGTCAGAGCACTATAAGGAAATCAGTTAAGGATAAATATAAACTTCTTTCTGTATCCTTCCACTGGATGCAAACAGGCTTTGATAGGCTGGGCACGATTTCTGTTGCAGACTGTGCTGTTGACAAACCTCTCTGAGGTATCTCAGTTCACTAGACATAAAAGCTTAATTCCTTTTGTGAACGGCCATTGAAAAGTCATTTTTTTTATGCCTCACCCCCACAACACAACAAAGGTCAGAGTGACCCTCAGGTAAAACTTAACTCTCTGAGATATTTTTTCAGCTGCTTAGAGTCTGAAAGTAACCACTGAGCTTGAAAAAGGTGATCAGATTTAGAAAGGGTACTCATTCCTGGAAGCTGAGCCATAGAAAGAGCCATGACTTTCATAATATTTAATAATCTTTCATAATATTTAATGCTGTGGTCAAAACAATCAGATTGATACACAGAGAGACCCTGTATGCATTTCTTCCCATGTCAGGCCTCATCTCTGTTCAGTTCCAGAACTGTGTTGAATCTAATCCCAGTATGGGATCTTCTCTTTTATGTAACAAAAGTTATGCTTTGGTTGCATTAAATCCACCTAGAAGATACATTAGATGATCTTTTTGTCTCTTGGATCAACTGTTTCATGTGGATTAGAGGATCACCAAGGTAGCACTGTAGTAGTAACTGTAAGAAGGCCTCTCCACAACTATGTAAGGACTTAAGATGTTTTTATTGTCTAAAATACAAACACACAGCGCCTTGAGCCTTTGACAGACTGATGGTAATAGGCAGTGCTTTACAGCCTCAGTTATTAAGTTGATTTTTTTTCCCACTGTTCTGTTTGGCAATTTGTGGAAGCAGCCTGACTGATTTCCTAGGAAATCAGAGCCCTTTTCTTTGGATGTGAAATCATTAGGTGATTGTATCTAATGCTGCCTTTCCGAATACATATCGCTGCTTTCCTTCATGCTTAGTTCAGTCACATCATCAAAAATTATATTTGCAATGATTTTTATTAATTATGTCCCTGTTTGACAAAACTCCAGAGGGATTATAAGGATAAATGATCTATTAGAGACATTATGAAGCATGCAGTAGTACCTTTGGTCTACATCTTATTAAGAGACCTCTGAGTCTTCCTGCAAATTCTAAAGGATAAAAATAGTCCTAGAGCTTGTGCTCTGCTTTCTGCTTCCACTGGTACCACAGGGGGTTGCAGCAGGCCTGTAGAAAGGAGTCCAGATCTGTAATGGTCAAATACATAAGCAGACTTCACCACAATAAAATGCTGTGATTGTGCAGCCATACTATGTTCTTGGGTGAGAAGCAGAATAGCGTAGAACTTTAAACAGAAAGCCCAGATGCCATGAATTCTGCAGTTCTGATGGTATTCTTCAGACACTTCAACAACTAGAAACTGTGATTTTAATAACTAATTTTATAAATTTTATTAATACTATATTAATAGAATTTTAGTTTAAATGCTTTAAATACCAAGCCAACAATAATAGAAGGACTTGGGAGGATTAGAGTTTGGTTTGATTCATTTATCAGCAGAAAGAAAACATTCCGCATAATAGTCTGAGGGCTATGATGTGCATTTGTGTTATGGTATAACTCTTAGGTACTGTCTGAATAAGAAATTGACTAAAAAAACTATTTCATTTTCTGGAGAAAACCATGTTATTTTATTACCTAAGGAATAAAGATTTACCTCCAGCTCTATTCCTTTTCTTGGCAAAACTCCCTTAAGGCAACTAAATTATTTTGATCAACTGAATCTCATTATAAAAATCTTGTTTGCTTCAAGTGAAACCTGCACTAGGGCCTTGTTACGGAAACCCATAAAAGGAAACCTCTCTGATGTTCAGCTGGCGAAGCCTCCATTTTTGACAGTTACTGGAGATGTGCCCTGTGGGCTGGATAGGAGGAGTTTGTCCGTAGTAAAGTGTTTTCTGTACTTTTTTCAGTCTTGAAATACTTTTAGAAAATAGCATTTCATATCTCTTTCGAATTGCTTATCTTTCCTGAAGCAGAATGAAACATTTGCACAGCAGTTCCTGCCATCAAAAATATTTCCCATTGGAATAGTGACACTGAGCCTATCTGTAGATATGTGATACTGAAAAATGCTTAGCAAGTAATTTTGCTAAAAATTAAGTCAACCTCTGACCTTCGAAATGGTTTTACAGGCTTCATAGGAAACTGTAATTAAAACAGTATTGTCATTGTATCACTAACAGTATACCCTTGGGCACCTCAACTTACAGTGATGTCTCTTCTGAAACAGAATTCTAAAAATGGCATTAGATGGTTCCATATGTACTATCAGACTTCCCATTTTAGATGTTCTTGCTTAATAATAAGGAAATTATTTTCCCTCTTGTTGAACTTAGCCTAAGATTCTGAAGTCACATTGAATGCTTTCTTTGCCTGCAGAAGCTGTAATTTGAAGAGGTCTGATTAGAAAACAGTGAAACAATTTCAAAAAGCACAGTTCCAGTTGCTTGTTTAATAGTCCCAGCATTACATGTAATATTTCTTAGCTCCATGACAATTGTGCCACCCAGCTGTCCTTGACTGGTTTGCAAAGATGTTACTGGTCTATAATTGGGGAACTCCTAGTTGTACATTATAAAGAACTCAATCCTCCTTGGTGCAATATTTGCAATTGCAATCTTAAGAAGTTTTCACCTGCATCCTAGAAGTTGGATTATGTAAGCAGAAATGTAGCTGTAATTTCTGTTAGGAGCATATAAGAATGTGTTTCTCCTATATCTGGGAAAATAGCTCTTTAAATCTGTGGCCACAAATCAATAGAACTTTTGTAATCTTCTTTCATAAGAGTGATTAAGGGACTGGAGCACATGCCTTATGAGGAAAGGCTGAGAGATCCAGGGATTTTTAGTCTGGAGAGAAGACTGAGGGGGGATCTAATAAAGATATATAAATACTCGCTTGCACTCTGTGATAGGACAAGGGGCAGCGGATCTAAACTACAGCATAGAAAGTTCCACCTCAACATGGGGAAGAACTTCTTTACTGTAAGGGCACTGGAACAGGCTCCCCAGAGAGGTTGTGGGGTCTTCTTCTCTGCAGACTTTCAAGATCCATCCAGATGCATTCCTATGTGACCTGCACTAGATTATATGGTCCTGATCTGGCAAGGTGATGGACCTGAAGATCTCCAGAGGTCCCTTCCAACCCCTAACATCCTGTGGTCCTGTGATAAGAAAAGATTGGCTGTCTCAGATGAAAGCATCATCTAACCTTTCACTGTCAGATGCTGAAAGCAAAAGCCTGGGATGAGGCCAGCACAGGATGAATTTTCTCTCATGTACTCCACCAGTTTCCTGTGATTTGTAGCTCAGGGCCAGGTGTGGTATCTTTGTATTTAATTGCACCACAGGGATTTTCTACTTACAAATTTATTCAGGCATTTCTTGAAGCAAGACAAGCCTCTATCTTTCACAACACCCTGTACATTGTGTGAAGAACTGCCATGTGACTTCAGTTAATTTTGTGTTATTCCTCCTTGTTTTGCTTTTAGGAACCCAATGAAGAGTCATTCCCTATTCATTTTCATGCCAATTGTTTTGCCCTAAAAATCTCTGCCTTCAAAAGCTGTGAATTTCCTACCTGGTCCAATAGTATTTTCTGCAGTCAGCTGTCTGCTTTGGTGAGACAGGTGCTTGCCCCCCAGAGCCCTAGCCAGTCTCTCCAGTCTGCTGTAACAGTTGATACTTTCCACGTCTGGAGGAGTAAAAAGCATTAGAAACTTATTTGGTACCCTCTAGTCTGAAAAAATCATAAACTGCACTTTTCTTTGTGTTTGAAAACTAACTGTCATGTATGCCCAGAACTGGTTTTGAAAGCCAGGGCGTCTTGATGTCACTGTATTACCAGAACATTACAAAAAAAAAAAAAACCCAAACAAAAAACAAACACAAACCACCCACCCAAACAAATAAAACAACCCCACACCAAAATTTCCATCATCTAACCTAGCTAGTCTGCTTTGCTGACTGTTACTTTTATCAAAAACTGTTAGTGTTCTTACAAAAGATCCCAGAGCTTCCTGATTCATTGTGGGTGCTGGAAAGCATTGTGAGTTTACTTAAAAGAACCACACTGGACAACAAACTTACAACAAGCATGAAAAACACATCAGGTCACCAATGAACTAGCCAGCAAGATTAACAATTACTGTGCAGCAAGATTCCATGCTCTAGGGTAGAGTTGACTAGAATTACAAAAGCTAAAGCAGTTTAACAAACCAATGACAATGATTTCATATCTCTCAGCTAGCTGGTAAACACTTAACTAGGGTTAAAACAATCATGATTTTTTTTTTTTCAGTTGGAATGTTGTTGGGAGTCATCAGTGATAACCAAACCACATTGTTCTTAATTAAGAATGGTGGTCAGAGATTTCAGCAAGGGAATTATGTATGCAGTGCCCTTCAGTCTCCTTCAGAACCTAAGCAAATAGTGTTTAGAAACATTTCCTATGAACAGCATGGTGATTTAGGTAAGGACACTCAGAAGAGCACTTCATTTCAAGGTGCTTTGTGAAAGCTGTGAGTAAGCGCCTTAATTGTCAATTCAATCTGTAAGGAACCCTTTTACTTAGAATACCTACATACATTTTTAGTGCAACAGAAGAACCCAAACATTTCTACTGGCAGTTATCAAGGCTACAGTCTTTGGACTGAACTTGACATTAATTTAACCTTAGCATTAGTTTGCTGGCAATCTACTATCTGTGTGGCAGAATGGATAAAAACATATGCTCTGTTTTTTGTGCTTTTGTTTGTTTGGTTGTTTGATTTTTTTTTTTTTAAGGCTTTTGCTATATAAAAACTTACATAGAACTTTGTAGTGCTGGTGTCATGGTTACAAAGGAAATTCAACGTTAATAGCTCTTTGACGTGATAATAGCTCTCCAGTGTTGTGACTTGCTTTTAAACTGAGAGGTGAGTGGAAATCTCCTGGAGCTCTAATGGACAGGGCCATGTGTGTAGGGTGATGTCGTAGGGTCTTAAGTATGAGGAAGCAAGTGCTGAGTGGTGACAGGATTGTGGAGCTATAAGAGGTGAAGATGTCCTAGCTGCTGTGCAGTGAGATGTCAGCAGGATAGCTCTGAATATGGTACTACTTTCTGCTAAGGAGGGGAGGTTTTGAAAGAAAGAAGCTTGCCAAGACATGTTACCATAATCACAATCTGAATTTTACTTTTCTGTCACACAGAGTGGAAAACCTGTTTGGTTTGGTTAGTGGGAGCTATATAGTTGCTTCTCTCCTTGAATTACAAAATTTATAAGCTACTCCAGCCAAGGGTTTCATGCCTTCTCCTTTAACTCAGGGTGTAAAGTCATGGGTCTTTAATCCTGTGTGTCCAGAAGTTTCAGGTCTCAATGTTAGCAAAAATTGTTACTACCTTACTGGACATGCAGAGCAACTGAAATGTGGCCTCAATAATACATCTGTCACGGGGGTAAATTCTGATCTCCAGTCTCTTAAAGAATATGAAATAATGCTGAAATTCAAGAAGCTGGCAAAATTTGCCAGAGTGATAGGTGTGTGGATGGTGCTCAAGTCTGCCAGCAGGAGTTAACATTAAACCAGCAAACTGGCAAGAAGCTTCTAACTAACAAATCAGAGCAAGAAAATACTGCATCTATTTGAAGTTTTGGAAAAACATGTAATGTACAGATGATAACTTTGCTTCTAAGTGGAGAATTTATTTCTGGTTTTGTGTCATCTCATGAACCTCTGACAAAATCTGACTTCTGAGTGATAAACCTAATAGTTGTTGCCAGCTCCAGAAGTTCATATACAAATTAAAGACTTATTTTTCTGATGTGGGTTGTTTGAAATTACCATATGCTAGACACAGAGGCCATTCCAGTGACATGTGAAAAGGTATGAGCCACTGTAAGAGCCTATAGAAATGAGCTTGAGTATTTCATGTGCTTATCTATCAGTCTTCAGAGGCTTGACTGCCTCTGCATTAATGTTTCCATTTGGAAAAATAAAGAAGTGTATGTAGGAGGGGAGGGTGGTTGTTTGGGGTTTTTTTTCCTGTTTGTTTGTTTGTGTTTTTCAGTTTGGTTTGGGGTTTGTTTGTTTGTTTTTCTCAAGCTATTGTAGCTTTTCATATAGTCTCTAAAAATTAGGTTGCATTTTAAGTGTAGAAATGGTGGAAAAGAATGGCAAGAAACTGATTTTATAATCCTCTGTGTTCTATGTATAAAAAGGATTTAATGTATGTTAATCAATAAAATGAATTCTTTCACTGACTACTCAGTGATCACTTCCCTCACTGACGCAATATTAAACTACTATGTCCTGAGTATTAGAACAAAATATTCAAGTAGTGTTTCATCACCTACTTAGATTTCTTTTAATAAAAACTGAACTGGAGATGAATAATCTAAATTGATTCTAATTTAATTAATTCTAATATGCACAGCCTTCTGTCAGTTTTGTGGATTTTATGAGAAGAGTTATGTCAAGTCACATACTAAGATCTAGTTTTGCTTATATAAAAAAGGACTAATTTAGATGTTGGATGCTTGTAGTAGAACGAAATGTTGAAGCTGGAAATATCTGGCCGTTAAAAATATCCATGAGATAGTTTTGAACTGAACCTGCTTTTCTGGGATAGCTGCTGTAATTCTGACATGAAGTTAATCAGATAGTGTGATTTTAGGTGAATATGATTATGAAAGTGAGTATCAGGAACAATAACCAGAATATTGTGTATCTTCTGCAATGGCAAAGTTATAGCAGCTGAAGTGTGTTGATTTTCTTTTTTTTTTTTAATGGGATTATTTTGCATTTACTTTATCCCCTGTCAAACCTGAATCCCAGGATTCAGTCAAACCTGAATCCCAGTTTTCCTAGAGGAGAAACACCTGATTGGCAGCAGCTGCTACTGCTGGGAGTATCTGTTGAGATGGCTAATGGTGTGGTTACCATAATCCCTGCTAGTCTGGCATTAGGACTGCTGAATTAATACTCAAATCTATGGTCTGTGGTTGGTACCATTGTTGCAGTAACCAGAGCTGCATACCGATACCTTATAATCTTTATTTGTAGTTTTACTGTCACACATCCACCACCCACCAAGAATGAGCTGACTGTAAAACAGAATTCAGTAGCACATGTAGGGATGCAGAAACTCTTGTCCCTAAGACAGGTTTTTGTAGCAAAAGAGAGAAATGGAGGCAAAAAGGGCAAGGCTAGGAGAATGTAAAGCTGAGGCAGACCCAGGCAAAAAAGTTATGAAGAAAGCATCCTGTACTCTTGCTTTGGAGTCTAGCATTGATGTGCAACCAGAAAAGGGTCTTGCCCCCTCTAGTGGCTGGCATTCCTACTTGGTTGTGATAATAACACAAAATCAAATAAGCATGTATAAGTAGAGTAGTGCCTCCCAAAGATAAGTTGGGAATCTCCTGTAGCTTAATGTTTCTGGTATTTTTAGTACTTTTTTTTAGCACTGAAAAAATGGCACCATGTTTTATAAGTATTAATTAAATATAAGTCAAGTTAGCCATCTTCATGCTTCTTCCAAGTTTTCTGACAGACATTTACTCCACATGAACGCAGCCCAGCTTTAGGCAAGTGTTTGGAGCTCTCCACGTCAAACCAGAGCTTTACGTTTCTGCGCTGCGACTGCGAGCGCTCTGTGCTCACAGGCACAGGTTACACAAGTAGGAGCAGCCTGTTCTCGCTGCTGCCATCATGTGGATGCAAGGCATCACTGCAGCAGCGCTCTGTTGGAAGTTTCTCATCCTCCCTGTATTAGATCAAAGTCCTAGTAAACCTAACTTTGCTTACTTGCACGTCTGGTTCTGACAGCACTTTCAGACACCTCTCCTTTCTGCCTGCAATCCTGAAAAATAGTATGTTCTCTAAAAACATATGCTTACATAGGAATATAAATCAAGGATTTTTTTTCTCCATAGATTTTTTTGACTCATGATATGAGGTTGACTTTGATATTACCATCCTTACCATGTGTGAATAACTGTGACTTAATGTAGGCTGAAGTTCTCAAACTTTGTAACTGCCAAAACTGAAGTTGTGTTCACAACTGCATTCAGAGATTTCTGTGGGTCATGTTTGCTTTATGAGCAATATTTCTCTATTTCATCTCCTGTGGCTTTGTGTAGCCTCAGGTATTATTTGCCTCTCACTTTTCAGTGTTGTTCTGAAGATGAGAAGATAAGGAGATGATTAGATAAAAAAATGGACTCAGACACCTAAAGCTAGACTTTAAGTGTACTTCAAATATCTTTACTCAAAAATAGTCTTATGGTTACCTGATCCAAGAAATATCTTGCATTCAGTAGATAACTCCCTGTTCACCCTGTATTGGGTTGAGGCTAGCTGCCCCCACCCTGAGCCCAAAAGCCCAGTAAAGACTCAAAAAAACGATTTGGAAGTAAAAAGGGTAAACTTTAACAACAAGTAAGAGGGAGAGGGATTTTTTTACAAAAGGTGGGAGAAAGGGAAACAAGCTTTGGGATATGGGGAATAAGGGAAAAGGGTACAGAGACCAGGGAGAAGGGGGAAAAGGAAAAAAATATACAACCGCGGCAGGCAGCTGAAGTTCGATTGGCTTTGGAAAGCAGGATGCAGGAATCCTATAGCGAAAAGTTTCAGTCCCAGTCTTCAGCAGACACTAACGGTACTGGAACACAGGGCGGCAGGGAGACACGTGCTGCTGCAGCACAGAGCGCGAGGAGGTGCTCGACCTGCCGGCACGAGGGGAAGCGCAGAAGGGAGAGGAGAGAGAGAGACCCGCGGGGCACTGGGTTCCCCCTCTTATAGTCCCAAAATCCTAGCAGGAAGTGGGAGTGTCTAACCATGCAACCTGGGAAAAGGGTGAAACCATTCCTTGGGAAAAGACAGGGGGCGCCAGGGGAGCTTAACCCTTCACACACCCACAGAGTTATCCACTGTAACTACATACATTGAGGCTACAGTCTGTCAATGTCATCAATTATTAGCAATTGAACGATCTTTCTTTATATGCTAAGGGTAGATGAAAATTTTTCAACAAGATTATTTTTTGATTGTTTATAGCTACAACACGTTTTAGATCTTTAAGGCCAATGTTTTCAAGCTGATATTTTTTTACCTTAGATTGAAACTCTTTTAAATTTTGCTTTTTTTTCCTCTTAATCTATTAAAAATATATCTTTCTCAAACTATTATTTGAGAATATTTTCTTCATCAATCTGTTGGGCACCAAAGTTGTGGAAAAGTAGTCTTGATATTTGGCTACGAGCTGGGGTTCATATGGCTGGATACATTTCATTACTACTGTGAGGAGCCCAATGCTGTCCATGTGGTTTAAAAAAAAACACATTTGGTCGTTGGGGTTTTTTTGTTGGTGTGTCTTTGAGGTTTTTTTTTATTTAATTCTCAGAACTTTTCTTATTCTGCTTTCTAGTTTATGGGTCATTTTACATCCTTTGCATTTCTTCTCCCATGTCAGAAGTTGTATCTTCCTTAGATGAGAATCTGTTGTACAGATTATAACGAGAGCTCAGCTTGGAGCTAGAGTGAACAAGGCGTTGGTTTAAATTTTCAAGATTATTTGTTAATCTGGAGCTCATTGCAATATTTAGTAAATGTAACAGCCAAACTCAGCAAGTCTAATCTATTGCAGGTTCTCTGGGCTTTCTCTGAAATCTGTAAGAGCTCTAAATGCCACTCTCTTATCCACCTATGCATACAGTGATCACTTGTTTATGCCTGATTGCATAAACGTGCAATCTTCTCCTATGACTGAGGGAGAAGAGGAGGTGACAGCAGTCTCCTGAGTTGCGACTGGTCAGAGTTTGTCCCCTTTAACTAACGATTATTATTTTAATTTTCAGGGAGCACTGCTTTATTCTTTGTGAATTTTCCACATAAAATTTTAATTCTCTGTGTGTTTCTAGTGCTACTGAGTTACGAACCAAATCATATTTTATGTTATACAGAGTAACACAAATAATTGGAGTCAATGCCAGTTGTATTAGCAACAGTATGAAGAGGCAACAGCCCACATCCAAAGAGATCTCAGACACTTAAATTGTAGACTTTGATGCATCTGTGAGTAAATGAATGTCGGTTTCTGCAGTATAGTTAAAATCAAGAGACTCTTTATGCAAGATGATTCACGCCGTGAAACACAGGGAGACAATCAGAACATTCTTCTTTTTCATATCTAAAACAAGGAGAGTTATTTTCCTTTCATTGGTTAATGGAATAGTAAGTGCATTATAAATGTGCATATTGGTATTGTCAAATGTTGGGCTAAATCTTCTTAAAGTCAGTAGCTTTAATCACTGGGCTCTTCTTTTGTTGACAGCAACATCAAGTAAGTAGAGTCCTTAATGGACCATAAGTCTCAAGTCAACAGATGTCCCCAAACTGATGTGCACTTGTCACAGCCCCAAGCAGATGTCCTATGTGCCTGTGTAAGCAGAAATAAGAGAAGTTTGTGGGCACATACTAGTCAGAAGTAGCAGAGCCCTGAGTAAGATGGAAATAAAGCCACATTTCCTGCTTATTTTCTGCTTGGTTCAACATAATGGGATTTAATATGCTCTTTATATAAAGTAACATTGCTTCAAATAATTCCACTGATGAAACCAATTTGCAGTCACAAATGGGCTAAATGGGTCTAAAAAGAGAGGGCATCAGTGTGTAAAATTCAGTACTTCTATCAAAATACAAATATTAAATCTGTACCTGTTGTGTTTAATTTAATAGCTCCTTCTCCTCAGCAGAAAAAGTCCTCTCCCAGCTCATGTGTTTGAACTGTTTCTCCATGCATTTCTAGAAATTGCAGAATTGTTTGTGGTAGTAATTTATGACCAGATTTCTGCCTTCATAAACACAAAAAAAAAAAACATAAAATGACTGGTTGTTGCCTTTCCATGTTTCTCTTGCACTTATGGAGCACACAAAATAAGCTTGAAGTCTCAGTTTGCTACTGGTATTGTTAATGTAATGCTGTTCCCGTTATCTGCCTTCATATATGTGGGAAGCAAAAGGTTTTTTTCATAAATAAGGATTACTTGTAAATGCAAATGTAGCTTGCCCTTTTTTCAATGTTTATAAGAGTGTAAATGGATGCTGAACACATCAGCAGAACATTGATTTTTTATAATCAAAATGAAGCTTCATGAATATTTATTTGTGTATTGCAGATAGGTTCCTAGCTCTAGTGTAGCCATTGGTACTGAATCAAGCATGTTTAGATATGGTAGGAAGCATAACTTTGCCACGACATAGAACACATGTTTGCAGGATGACTGTGGAAGCCCCAGGTTTCAGTAAGCTTGGGTCAAAATTCTGGCAATGAAGCCCATGGGTTTGATTTCCTTTTACTTTATGGCATTGCATTACCAAATGTTATTATGTGAACATAGTGTGTCTTTATGGAGACGTCCTCTCAGGAAGAACCTAAGAACAGTGCCTTTGATACTCAGAGTCCCAGAGAAGGGAAATGTTAATGCTTCTTTTGAGCTGCAACACAAGGAAGGTGTAGCACTTTCAAAGCCAAAGGCTGTGATCCACAGGGGTAACTAACACACAAAACAAAGAATGTTTGTCTGGTGCTTTGAGTTTTCCTCACTCCAGAACCACTGTAGGAGAAAAGAAAGAGCTATCTAGGGTATGGGAAAATACATCATCTTTATGGACAGCTTCATCTCAGAAGAACTTAAACTTTCATATTGATTATGGGACCACACATAAAAATATGGTTTTCAGTGAAGATTGTTTGGTCACATTTAAAGAAGCTTAAGTGCAGCTTTGCATGAGGGAAAGTGAATTGCTGAATGCAGTTAAAGACCCTCAGATCCTTTTTCCTAGGATGCTTTCCAGCCATTCTTTCCTAATCCTGTGGCACTGCATAGGGTTGTTGTGACCAAGGTGCAGAACCCAACACTCGGCCTTGTTGAATTTCGTACAGCTGGCTTTGACCCATCAATCCAGCCTGTTCACAGTCCTCTGCTAAGCCTCCCTACCCTCAAACAGATCAACACTCCTGCCCAATTTAATGTTGTCTGCAGACTTACTGAGGGTATGCTCAACCCCCTCATTATTGATAAAAGTATTAAAGAGAACTGGGCCCAGTACTGAGCGATGGAGAATATCATTTGTGTGTGGATGTAGCACCACTCTTCGGGCCTGGCTATCCACCCAGGAAAGCATGCACCCATCCAAGCCCTTAGCATCCAGTTTCTCCAGGAGGATGCTGTGGGGGACAGTGTCAAATGCTTTACTAAAGTCCAGGTAAACAACATCCACAGCCTTACCCTCATCCATCAAGGGAAGCCACCTTGTCGTAGAAGGAGATCAGGTTAGTCAAGCAGGACTTACCTTTCACAAACTCATGCTGACTGGGTCTGTTCACTTGATTGTGATGGCACTCAAGATGTTCTGCTCCATAACTTTCCCTAGCACCAAAGTAAAGCTAATGGGTCAGTAGTTCTCCTGATCCTCCTTCCAGCCCTTGTAGATGAGCATCACATATATAAACCTGAATCAGTAAAAATGAAAGTAAGGATGCAGGCTCTGGAAAAAGGGCACAATTTTGTGTGCATCATCCGTGCAGGTCATACTAGTGACTTTAAGGAGTTGCAGGAATAAAATTAACAAGTTTTAAAAGACCAAGTTTTAAATAAATTATTGTTTTGCTTGTCTTGGAGGAGTCTGACTGTTCTTGTAGTCATGTTGTCTGAGCAGAGTTCAGAGTCTGTTTTTAAAAGTAAGGTCTATTTTTTTCAGTATTTCTTGATCTAAGCAAAGGTAAGGAAGGAATAGAAAAGGGCAGATAGCTCTGGTTTTGCAACTCTTGAGTAGACAGTATTTGGAAATAAGTAAAGCTAACCCATACACATGATCCAGAACTGTCTCTTAGAGCAGTGAGGAACTGTGACGTGCCAGACTTGGGGTGTATAAAGGACCCCACACATGATCTCAAGTTAGATTTATTTTCAATGCACGTTTGTGGTATTTTTAGAGTTAACAGTCAAGCTTTATTGGAAATTTTAAATAAAGAATTGTACTGGATATAGAAGAACAACAAAAGATAAGTCTATGCCATTCCGTTCATTTGCTGTTTAGGATAAAAGTTTGCTGTATAAACTATTTTTCCCTCTTCTTGCTCTCACCTTGTGCTCCCCTGCCCTGACTGACTTCTGCACTAACCTGTCTGAGTAAATAACAGTTGGGGCCTTTCTGGCTTTCTCTCGGGCAGGAGAAGGTGGAATTTGGCCCTTTCTGGGCTTTGTCCAGAGAGGACTTTTGTGTTATTTCTAAATAGTAAATAATGATAAATATATGTAAATGTATTTGGTACATATGCATTGTATTATATACTTTTAGATCTTAGCTTGCTGTAAATATATAGCTTAATTTGCTTCCAAGCCCTCAGAGGTAGTCTGGTGATTTTACTCGGGGGTAATTTTCAACCCACCACAATGTTGCAGACCAGCAGGCATATGGGCCATAGTGCATGTGAGGCTCTATGTGCTGCCTGCACAACTGTGTCACTGCTTTGCCACCACTGAGACCCTGGGAGAATGCATCTAGCCATGTGGATGAAGCAGATACAGTCAAAATATACCCCTGTGCTCTGGAGTCTTTTTTTTCCTGTTAGTATGTTTGTAGCATTTGATTTTCCATGAATCTGTGGAGGGATAAAGTTGCATAGAGGGGAAGGAAGGAATGGCAATACAAATGCAAAAATTGGCTGGTTTTTTTCCATGTCATGCCAGCAGCTGTGAGAAATTGAAAAAGGTGTGTGGGGGTTTTTTATCACTGGGTTGTTTGTTGGGTTTTGTCCAGCATCTCAAGTAAGTTTTACAGTTGCTAATTAAAAATGAACTCTTTTCAGAATCGAGGATATCTTTGCACTGAAAAGGGAACAGTAAGTTCTTTATTTGTGTCAGCAATTTTTGTAAGGATGTAGAGCTCTTTTGTACTTTGGATTTGATAGTACTGCCACCATCTATTGGTCTTTTTCAGTGAAATCATTTATACTTTGAGTCTGCTTCTCAGAATCATCATAAAATCCACTGTCACATAGGTAATGGTAAAAAAATTTGTAATGGATAAAAGTACCAAGAATAAATCCTGTTTACCTACCTACACAGTATTTCAAGACAATTGGCAAGGGCATGCAGAATTCACCTATTCTTTCTTGGGCTGTTTCAGTTCTGTGAATAAAGAGAAAACTTTCTTTATGGAGGTAGTGAGTGTCTTACTTAAAAAACAAACAAAAAACACAACATCAAATTAAAACAAAGTAAAATAGACTATTTTGAGGGAAGCCATAGGTACATTAAAATTACAGAAGTAAGTAGAGATGGTGTTGGAAATGAGAATTTTGAGAAGAGAATAGTCCAATATCAGAAAAACTAAGGCAGAAAAGATGGGAAAATGAGTGGATGTAATGACTGCAACAAGACTGAGTGCCTATCAAAAGATAATTAAGCTAAAACCTAGCTTTTTAAGACATGAATGAAGTTAAAATAAAAAAAAAAAACCCTAGGTACTAGGAAAATATTTCAACTCATATGGAGAAGAAACAAAAGCAGAAGAGGTGCAAATGTGGGCAGATGTGCAATCAGCTCAGTTAGAATTTCTCTTCATCTGTCTGGTGCAGTTCTACTCAGTTTTAAGAAGCAAGAGTGCATAACTCAGGGCATTTCCTTGATTTTCAGTCTTGCCTTGTTTAAAGACAACCTCTGCATCCAAAATTATGGAGGTAAAAGCACAGTAAGTTTACTCAAATCCTACTCCAGTCAAAGAACACTGTTCTTGTCCTGCATATCTGTGAGGGGGGGAATAACTTCTACAGTGACTGTTTCCCTATTATTTCTGTAAATTAAAAAACAGATATTCTTACTCAGTTCATTACAACTCAGTAGGACAGCATCAAGCTAAGGCTGAATGAACTATGCTTCTACTTAATGTTTCACTTGCAACCTTTGTTCTGTTGGTTGCTCTGTAAATATTTAAAATAATTTGGCCCTAGATTGAACTGTTAATAATGTAGACAGAAGTAAGCCCTTAACATAAGTAAATTTGTACTAAAGAGGACAGTACCTTATTCTGAACACAACTCAAGTACCTGAAATCATTTGCCCACGAGTTTGCAGTTCAATGGCTATATTAATATTAATAATTTACTGGGTTTGTTCTGAGGCACACAATGAAGTATACTTAAGTATACATTTGGAAGAACTTTGTGTTGCTGTAATCAAAATGCACATCTGTATAAATAACTGCTGCAGGCTTGCCTGCATTCCCAACTACCTGTATAAAGGCTTGGGGTTTTGTGTGGGTTTGGGGTTTTTTTTAGTTTAGTGGGGGGGGTTTTTTGGTTGGTTTTTGGTTTTTTGGTTTTTTTTTTTTTCCGTTTAAACAGGGATTTGTTTAGGTACAAGCACTGCAATTGAAGATTCCAAACACCATATGATTTTCAGCACTAAGGGGCAGGGTGGTGTGTGCTTATTGGGTGTAAGATTGACATATTTGAAAATTTGCATAGCAGATCACTGTTTATATCTCTGGGAATGTAACTCATTGTATGGGTCATAATGCTGTGCTCACAGAGAAGTCATTTAGACTATTGTTCTGGACTGTTTTGTTTTGGAAGACAAATGGCCTCATCTAAAGATGTGGTTAAAATACATGGCTATGTGGAAGGAGGAAAAGATATGTAATTCTTATCAAATGCTGATGGTTCTGCAATCTTAACTAGCAGAAAGACTCAGCTCTGGAGAAGAGTGAAAGCAGAGACTGAGTGTGAAGGCTTGAATACTTCTCTGGACCAATAAGTGAGACAGTTCAGGCAAGACTATAGTCTTAAGCTTGGGGTAACAGTATTTTTACAGTTTTTGTTTCCAATGGCCTGCAACATGTAGTATCCAGAGACAAACAGCCCATATGGCAAATTATTTCTGTACCTGCTGTGATAGAAGATAGGATGTTTTCCTGTGGTCAGAGGACCTCAGAAGTTTGTGATTGTGTTTATTTCAGAGCCAGGTGTTATTTCAGAATCAGGTGAAAAGTAGTGCTTTACCACATCAGACCCATAGCAGTGCAAAATAAAATGGCAATGTGGATTTTCTCAGGGGAGAAGCTACAGCCAGCTTTCATGGCACCTGAAAGGAGAGTGAATTCAGTATCCCCAGATTGTCTGGGCTTCACAGACAAGTGCATCAAGCATAGTCTGTATAGTTGCACCACCAGGATTTGGCCCTGCAGTTCCAGTTTATAAATAACTTTGCCTAGAAATCAGATAGCAGCATGTGCAGGTGTGAGTCATTAGTGCAGGAGACACAATGATGTGTGGAAAAAAGCATGGCTCACATCCAAAACAGCCCACACACTTTCATCAGCCCCTTGAAGTCTACAGTACAGTAAAAAAAAAACAAACTCATTTTCCAAGTCAGGCTGCTGTAGCCCACCCCGTTCTAAAACTCACAGGTGCAGTAATGTAGAACACAGTGTTTCTCCTGGTGCTTTGTTGATCCATCATGCTCAAAAGGCCATTTTGGAAGACACTAATTCACTGTCTTGAGTTAATTACCACTATTTCACCTGAATAGATTAACGTCTCCTACATATACACAAAGCAAATTGTGTCAAAGCTTCATTCCGTTTGGTTCAAAACATGGGCTTGCAAGTTCTAAGCAATCGGGGAAATACACAAATTTTTATTTTATTTTATTTTTTAAACATCATGAGCTGAAACTGGAAGTTATTAATGATATTGACATCCCTCCTGGAGGCTGTAAGAAAGAAATCATCAAGTACCAAAGTTGCATTTATGATGAGGTGCTGCTTTTGGAGAGAATTCCAAGGAAATAAATAAATTATTTTAAAAAACAAAACAAACAAAAAAAAAACCACCCACCCAAACAAACAAGAAGAACGCTGAGTTCGAGAATATGCTTGACTGCCTTCTGACTGGCCTAGCTAAGCTTCCAAGGCTTACCATAAGCTGAAAGGACTGAAACTCCTGACTCCTGAAACTCCTGAAACTCGTGACTGGCATCCATACTCTGATTCTTTCTTAATGATGTTCATTGAAGATTCTGGGCAAAGCTGTATTCAAAAAAGCTTCAAGTTTTTGGGTTTTCTTTAAGGGAAAATTAAAGACAGCCATATGTCGATTATTTTTCATTTAAAAATGAAAAATAATTTGCATTCACTTTCAGTATTGCATTCACTTTCAGTATTGCAGATTGAATCATTGTTTATCTCCATCAGCCATGTTTTACTATTTGCTGGACAATCTTTTTTTCCTCCAATATGTGTTATTTTCTTTTTTTTTTTTTTTTTTTT
>VWZI01005971.1:83080-119740 GCA_013396835.1 Psilopogon haemacephalus
TTTTTGCAGTGAAGATAGACCATTGAATCACTTTAGATCACTTTCTCTAACCAAAAACTACCATGTATTTTTCTTACTTACTACCACTGAATTTTTGAGTAGGATTCAAAGTCTGTGCAGAGATGATCACTTCCATTATGATTTCTATTGGCACATTCTTATACATGGATTAAACAGCAAAATGTGAGATATGGACATCTTGATAGATAAATTATAGAGATACAGAAAAAGAAGGGAGTGCCAAACCAGTCAGGCTGTATTACATATTACATGATTCCACAGAAATTCTGTGAATATTTATACTCATCTGCTCCTGACTGGCATCTACCTGGAAAGGGTAAAATAAACTTTAATGTCAGTCTGCCTTCTCTGAAATTGATACAGCCATGGCTGATTAAAATGCCCTTGAGGCATCAACCACCTTTCCACATTTTTTAAGGCAACAAAATTCTGTAAATTACAACCACATAAATCCACATTAAGATGTCAGAGATATTACTGCAGTCTCACAGTAATGTATATGAGAGCAGTATTTGGCTCAGCTACTTTTCTTCTGTTGTTCCATTAAACTGTGCTCATAATGAAGAAAAGGAGAAGTGATATAATTGTTCAACATGCTTTTCTGTAGACAGTTTTAATAAGAAAATAGTTATGGAATTTTTTCTGTGCTTCTTGATAGTCTTTCAAAAGCTTCTTTCATTTGAAACTAACGAGAATTAGTGGGTTTGCCCTTTCTTGTGCTTTAAGAAATTATTCTATTGTCTTGGTATTGTCTTGGTTAGTTTTCATGTGTCCCTAATTCAGTAGATACTGTCTGGACCACTAAGAATCATACTATCTTGATAAGTATAAGTACAGATAAGTTTTTCTCCAGCGAATTTGTTGTCACTTTGGATGGAAACCATTCCAAGGGTAATACTATTACTATACACTGCCTTTACCTGTTTCATATATGAGCTCAGCATGAGCTTTGTGAATTGTTTTCTTAAAGGCAAAAGTTTGTAGGGTTTACCGCCCTACTTCGTCATGTTAAACATTAACACAATATGATACAGGTAAATACTGAAATAAGTGTTGTAATTGCTACAGTGCTTTTAGTCAGTTCTGAAAATGTAGTAATAGAAAGTACTTCAGGTTACCCAATTGGTGTAATCAGATTCAAATAACAGCATTGTCAGTTGTGTACAGTTGTATAATCCGTCCTGCTAGAATAAGATCCTGCAGCTTTGCAAAAATACTGCATTTCTAAGAAAAAATACATTGGTAATAATAATATACTGAGAATACACTGCATTTTTGCAATTATTTTTCATTTTTAAAACTGTAAAGGAGAGTAAGGGCCGCTTTCTTAGGAGAAATGTATGAAGAGCAGGCAGCATAAAGTGCTATGACATTCAGTAGCAAGGATATTAGTCACTAAATATATATAAACTCAAAAGACACAAAGGTAGAACACCACTGGCAAATTTCACAATGTTAGGGATAAACTCAACAAAATACCATAAGGGTATATGTGAAAATAAAGTAATTATGTTGTATGGTGATGCTTCTGTGTGTTGTGGAAGAAAGGGTCAAGGTACAAGTGCATTTCAGTTGGAGATGAGACATAAAATAACATGATAAAAGGAAAAGTCAGTTGTGTTTACATTGTCTTTTGTGGGGTATTTCCACTCCATTGAAGACTTTTTGTGTTTCAGGGTAAAGTTTCTGCAGCCTAAGAAACACTGTAAATACTGCATTTGACAAACAGTGACATAGGGGAATATAGTTGGTATTCTGAGTTTTCTTTAAAGCTGTCAAGTAAGTTCTTAAGAAAACTTGCAGCTTTTTTTGCTTGGTTTGGTTTTGGTTGTTGTTTTTTTCCTTGCTGAAATGGAGAAATTCCATTTGGAGTATTGGGCAGTCAGTGCAGCTAAACTTAATCGTATCAGGCATAGTTTGTTGTTTAACCAGGGAAATCTATCTGATTTATGTACTAGATTCAGGCTTTGTATTTCAGATGGAATTTCATTTAGAAGGAAGGACTTTTACTGACATTGGATTTCTTCAGGCGAGAACAGCCACTTAAGAGAAGCTCAGCATGGCAAAGGATCAGGCCTCAGCAATAAGCTCTTCCAGAAGCATTTTCTCCCTGTTCAACAAGTTCCAATGTGAAAAAAGATTACTGTTCAAGTAATCTTTCTTCTTCAAAAATCACAAAACACCTTTTGAAGTATATGAGAGAAGAACCTAAATAGAAGCTTAGTAATCACTGTGATCTCAATGCAGACTTGTATGTATAGATGACCTAAATTCTTTTTTGGTAAGATTATGCACAGTATTTAGGCAAAGGCAGGATTAAATTTCACTTTTGACTCATAGCCACCTGTCCAGTTCTGCACGAGAGAGACATGGACATACATGGCAGAGTCCAACAGAGGTGTACAAAGATGATTAGGGGACTGGAGCATCTCTTCTATGAGGAAAGGTTGAGGGAACTGAGACTGTTCAGCAACGAGGAGAATGCTCTTGCAGGGATCTTATCAGTGAGTATAAATAGGTGATGGGAAGTTGCAAAAAGGGTGTAGCCAGCCTCTTTTCAATACCACCCAGTGTCAGGACAAGAGGCATGGAAATAAATGCAGGAAACTCTGTCCGAACATCAGGCAACATTTTATTACTGTGAGAGTGGCTGAGCACTGGCACAGGTCATCCTGTTGTGAAGTCTTCATCCTTGTAGATGCTCAAAAGCTGTCTAGACACAGTCCTAGGTGACTTGCTGCTTGAGCAGGGAGTTAGACCAGACTGCCTTCAAAGATCTCTGCCAACCTCAAACAGCATTTCTGATTCTGTGCATGCACTCTGGCTCTCAAGACACAGTATAAACTGTACAAAAAGTAAAAGAAGACATTTTAATTCAGTTATGGCGAAGCCAAGAATTAGTGGAAATAATTGTAAGTTTGTATACTCTTAATACTGAAAGACTGCAGCAAGTAGAATATGAATAAATCTAGTTATCATTAACAAGAGCCAGGAGTTGGAAACTTAGTTCTGAGTAGAATTGTGACTTGAAAATAACATTCCAAATGCACCCACAGATTTAGAATTTATTCTTGGTTTCAGAACCTTTCAGTTACCATGGTTAGTTGTTATGGGTAGTATCTGCCAGAAATCAGCCATGTAGTGCAATTTTTAATGGTAAGACCAAAGTCTGCAGTTGTGTTGTAAGGAAAAAAAAAAAAAAATCAAGTGGTATTTACTAATTCTTCTGTGCCAATTTAAAGTTCTGATCTGCAACTTTTTTAGCATTGACAGTATCGGCCTTCACTGCTCTCAATTTTCAGTGCTAACACCAAGATCTTCCCATAGCACACAATGACATTTCCAAAGCTTTCAAGCTGCACAATGTCTTTGTGCAGGCTGGCTCCACTGGTGCAGGCTTGGTGGGAATCAGGAGCTTTTCCAAAATTTTGACAGAATCTTTCTTTGTGACCTTTTCCCTCTCTCCAGGAATATCAGTTAATCTTTGGCTTAGTTCTGCTACCTTTATTTAAAAAAAAAAAAAACCACATAATGATATCGCTGCTGTAAATTTTTACATATACTGAGATGTAAGGCCCTGCAGAACTGCCTGCTTTACATAATCACCATGGGCATTATCACCATGGAACATGATCAAGTTGGGTTGATTTAATAGCCTTCTAACTGCAAGTGGTCACACAGACATGATGCATACCTCCACCACCCAGGTTTGAGAATCCTTAGTAGGTTTCTATGTCTTTCAGTTTTCTTTTAATATAGAAGCATGTTGGTTTACTGGTTTAATTGTATTATTTTAACTTTGCAGCCCTCATTTGGATTGCCTGCAAGGTGACTTTTCCTTACTGTCAAAGTTGATGCACATTTACCGAACCCTCAGCACTAAGTGCTGAATGTGAGTGTCAGGAGAGGGGGGAAAGGCTCTGCTCACTTGCTCTGAGGGATAGGACAAGGAGCAATGAGTGTAAGTGCAGCACAAGAGGTTCTGCCTCAACACATGGGGGAACTTCTTTACTGTAAGGGTCACAGAACACTGGAACAGGATCCCCAGAGAGGCCATGGAGTGTCCTTCTTTGGAGACTTTCAAGGCCTGTCTGGATGTGTTCCTCTGTGATCTGAACTACTCTTTATGGTCCTGCTCAGGCAGGGGTGTTGGACTCGATGATGTCTTTGGGTCCCTTCCAACCCCTGACATTCTGTGATGCCAGACATTGGGATTTTTTGCTTTTGAGTCTTTGAATGCTACACCTACTCTTCCTTAGTTCATACACTTCTCACTTTAATAGAATCACTATTATTCCTTCTCTTCTCCCAGCCTTTCCTGCTGGAAATCCTGACTTAGTATCACATGTTGAATAACTGAGTGGTAATTTGAAGTGTTTGCTGGGACAGGGCCTAGTACTGAGCATCACTGAATCAGGAGTGTGCAAAATAAGAAGAATTTTGTGGTGAAAATAACCAGGGATAAGAAGATTGCATCCTCGAATAGTAGCTATTTTACTTATATTTTAATTAATTTTGGCTTTCTGGGCTTTAGTAGAACTGTTTTTATATTTGGAGAGACAGCATTTAAAATTAGTTGCTCTGTGGAAATTAATTGTCCTTTCCACTTTATTCTGAGTGCTAAATTCAATGTTGAAACGTGTCTTACAGAATATTGTTTAAAATAGATTCAATAGCCAGTGGCAATGTTTTGGTGTGTATGACAAAGTAATTCATTGTGGCTTGTTTAGATGTTTTTGAGCTTCACCTCCTGCTAGTGGTGGCAGATATAAATAATGTTTAGCTGTAAAGCATCTGGGGCAAGCAACGTCCAAATATCTGCCAGAAAAATTAAGTAGGATTAGTTATGTGTATAGTTCTGACTGTATAATCAGTTTTACAAGTGTATTACTGCAAATCAAATTCAGTGTGTTCATTTGTTTTCCCAGTTTAAAGATCATAGGTGTGTAGCAGAAAAGGGAGAGGGAGAGTTTTGTGCTGTAGCAACTGGAGAGCAGTGATGTGGGCCCAGAAAAAGGCTGGTGCTAAATCCATTTAAGCTCCTGCCCTTTCCTGCCCTTTGGTCCTGGATGTGATAGTCTCCATGGATTGTGAGAATAATGACGTACATAGGATTCAGACTTTAAAACTGCAGTAAGTCTGCTTGTGCAGGAGACATGTGTCATAATCTGTCTGGTGACAAAGTTGCCTAGTTTGAATGTGTGCCAGTCATTCTATGAGGCAGCAGTGAAGAAATGCTTCCGTGGTCCTTTCCAGGCTTTTTTCAGCTTTCATAGTTGTATAGTGAGCTTTACAGGAGAGAGATGCTGTCCTATGTTTGAGAGCATTAGGGCATTTTTATGGTACTGCATAAATAAAAAAATGGGAACTGGAATTTTTTTTTTAAAGTCAGAGACAATAGAAAATTGGCCCAGGAGCCTCTGCTGATATGAGCAGGAGTTATATACCCTCTTTGTATGCACACATTCATAGGATGTCTCTACCAAGTGATTGTTCTGTCCCGGCTTGGGATGGAAAATGCTTCTGAGAACTGCAAACTTGGGTGACAATCAGATGTTATTGGAGATGCTCATAGCTGCATAGATACTGCATAGCTGGTAGAAGATAATGGGGTTTGAATGAGTGCTTGTGCTTAACCACTTCTCAACTGATTTATCAATTTCAGAATTCAGTTGAATATTTAATTTTCTGGACCTACTTTTAACACTTTAAGAAGTGATTCAAAGGGCAACTAGATCCCTTGTGTGATTATAATACAAAACATTTATAACTTTAAACTGTAGAAGACGTTGACTTTTAAATTACTATTTTGCTTTCTAGGAAGCCTGTACTAGGTCCCTTTCCCCATAGGCTTACCAGACAAGCTGTGTAAAGAGAAGTGGCTCCTGTGGCCTCTAAAGAAAACAGGCAAACCAGACTAGCATTTACTGAGAGTTTAACATGGAGATTGTGCCAGATTGGATACACAAGTGTACCGAGACACTTCTTTCTTCCTTTAGGCATCAAAACTGTTTTCTTTTGTGACCACAGGCAGGGAGATACTAGAAGTATGTCAGGAGCCATGAGTTAAGCTACATCTATATTACGGCAGAAAGTGCTCTCCATGGCTGCTTAGTGTTGGGAAAACCACATGCCGGGGGGGCAAGGTAAATGTAATTGAGTTTATCTCAAGCTGAACTCAGGGATGCTTTCCAGCTAGGAAGCATGAAGCAAGCATTTTACCTTTGCAGTGTGCTGTCATTGTAGCACTGACTGCTTTCCACCATTAACTAATAAGTTTCTGCATTGCAGGTCTATATGCATGCAGCTTTGTTGTCTATATCATTGTGTGTCATTAAACAAACAAACAAACAAACAGACAAAACCCACAAAAAAACCACAAAACAAAACCCCAAAGCAGATGTGTTGAGATCTGCATTTGTGAACACTTGTATTCCTTAATAGGGTAAGATAAGTTTGGAGATGTGTGGAGATACTATAGCAATGGGAATAAATCTTTCTGTGGGAGGGAAAATGTAACTATGGTGAGGGCACTCTTCTGATCTTAATGGTGTAGTTTTGCAGAAAAGATATATCATCTTCAGGACCAAGATGAAAATGTAAGTGGTTGCATAATTGAATATTAAAGCTTATAGTATTTATCCTGTTCATTCCCTTGGTAGTAGTGTATTAAAACTTCTGATATAAGATAAGCCTATAACAAGATAATAGAATTTTGAAATGAAGAGGTGAGATGTTGAACCATTACTTTATCTTGTTTTCATAGACAGTTTCTTGCCCTGATAAAGTATTGAACAGTTTGTGAGCACAGCTTTTTTAGCTTTTGTATGCCATTGTGAATTTGTGAGATGAGTGTAGTTGCTATCCAAGTATGTGGATCTTGCTGGAGGATTATGTGTCAGAAATTGGGTCAGGTTACCTGGACCCTGAATGCTCAAGTAATTTATTATCTAATTTTATTAACCTACAAATGTTTTGTTAATATTTTTTTAGAATTGGTCAGGGGAAAAAAAAATAAGTGGTGTCTTCCAACAAGTTAATTAGATTACCTTATTAGTCAGACTGAACAAAATTTTCATAAAATATACTTTCACATATTTTCTGGTTTGGTTTTTAATATGCTGCAACTAATCTTACTTTCCAGAATTAATTACTGGGGTATATATGCTAAAGCTGTATTTTTTACAGTTTTATATTCTTAGGGGATTGCTTTGCTTAATAAATCTGTAGGCTCTTTCCCTGTCATAGGGTGAAAACAGGTGTAGAAGATTTTCTTTCAGATATACTGCATTTTGCTTCAATGCCTTTGTTTTTTGGTTGGTTTTTTTTTTAATGATCAACCTTTCAAAAGGCAGTTATTTTATGTCCTTTAGAAGAATTTGTTAGGCATTGACCCATGAGTTTCACATCAATATTTTGGGTATTGGGAACATGTGGCATACTCAATATTTAGACCAGGTGTGTGGTTTGTTTACAAGTTCCAGCATCTGGTTGGTTTCACTGTGTAATAATATTATTTGGTAAAATATTTGCAGACATTGGGTGCTAAAAGCAAGCTGGCCTGGCCTGGCCAGCGATGCAGAAAGAACGGTAGAGAGGAACAAAGCAAGAATCTCCTCCTTAGCCAGATCATGTCTCACCAAGACAAATTTAAATAATTATCTCATTTATCCGTGTCTTTGTTGTCACATACTGCTTATCGTATTTTTAAAACATTTATGACCAACCTTTCAATACTTTCTCATACAATGAAACTTGGTGTCTGCCCAGTTTACTTGCGGTTACCAAAAGTCAGTAGTACATTACTGAAGCATATCCATTCTGGAGTATTAGGACAGTAAAATGTGGAATGTGCCTTATATTCATTATAAGTTACATCCCTCTGTTTACAAGGAAATAGTAGTAGTAATCAGCAGGAAAGAAAGGAAATAGAATTACAGTGCATTACGGTTCAGTGATGCAATATATTTTTACCTTGGAGCACCTATCATTTCAAAGGAGGAGAAAAAGGGTTATAGTGGCACGTGCCATTTCCTCAGCACTTTGGATTCTCTTTGGGAAAGTCCATTAAGTGAATCAAGCATAACAATACTATCTGTTTACAGTACCTGGCTCAGACATATAAGAACTGAGTATTTGTATAGTGTGTTAACAGCCATGACATTGATATGTTGGAGATGCACGCAAAGCCGTCTTGAGTACTGCAGATTGAAATTCATAATTCAAGACCAAACACTTTCTACTCTATTCTGCAGTTTTGGTTTTATAAACAATGTGATTTAAAATTTCGTTGTCATGAGCAATGTGTTTATTCTTTGTTTAGTTAGTGCTGTATTACAATTTTTCAAAAGCATTTCAGGCAGCAGTGACCCTTACTGTTGAGAAAGTGCAAAAGAGGAGCAACAGTAGACTTCTGTGTTTATTATTTGTTCCTAGGTAAACAGGGACAATTGATTTATCTGTTCTCACAAGGTGATTCTTTTCTACCTGACACTGTTTCTGTTTTTATTTTCTTTATAGTTGTGGGCAGTTTTTTGACTGATTATCTTAAACAGCTTGGTGTCTGTCTTCATTGCACTGCACCTTACACAATTAGTTTGAGTGGTGAAAAGAATAATTAAATGAACAGCTATCCAAACTATTGACATTTCATAAAACAGCATTTCATGGATCTTAATTTCTGCATAGAGTCACTGCCTTGGAATTTGGGTTCCTGGGAGCAGTGTATTTCAATATTGGAAAACTGTATTTTCTGGTCTCACTAATGACATTTGTAATTGCGCTAGAGGTCAGATTTTTCTCAGGTTAAATATTTTCTGCTCTGAATTTTTTACTTGGCTGTGGTATTTAGTACTGTTACAAAAAGGTCTAGATTATTATTTTATTTCATTTTGGAAATAAAATGTAAAGTGAAATATGCTAAATTATCTCAGAAAATTCTTATAATAATTTTTTTTTAAAAACCCACTTTTAGTGATTTACACAATCATAAAATACTTTCATTTGGAAAATACCTTTAAGATCACTAACTTTACCAAGTCTGGCATTAAACCATGTCCTTCAACATCTCTTTTAAACACCAGCTGGAATTTGCTACAGTCTTATTCTGTTTTTAATTTTGTGTACCCTTTCCTGCAAATCTGGTGTGTTAGTTGGATAATTTAATTACTGTCTCTCGAAAAAATAGTGTTTGTACCATTTAAACTATGTAATTTTGCTCTAGAGAAAACCATGACAGGAAAAGCATGCTTGCTAAGTAGCAGTATAGGTGCATTTGTGTGCACCCTTAAAATCTGCAGTCGCTCAGACAGAATGGAAGCTGCAAAGGCACAAAAATCCTTTTCAAAAATGAGTCATTAGTGAAACAGGGACTAAGTAGACCTGTAACCAATGGAGTGTTTAAGGAAGATAAAGTAGAACAGCCGTTGCTATTGTTTAGGTTTTTCTGGATGCTTACAATTTTGATTCCCCCCCCCCAACCCCAGCCAAACAGTGTCTCCCAGGATAGCTGTAATTTCATGATTAAATGGCCTTTCAAAGACAAATGCCACAGTCTCAATGCAAAAATTTTTAACAGAAAGGGTTGCTTGTAATTAATATCTCAGTTCACAGTTCATAGAAAAGAAAGGTTAGCTGCTGCAGCATTCTTTGGTTCTGTAAGCAGCAGAGTGCCCTAACTCTCAGTGAGTTAGCAAACACATACCAAATGTTATTCAGCACATATAAAATTTACTTACTTCAGACCTAAGCTTGGGAATGCTTCAGCAGTGTCAGTATGCCACAGACTTGTTATCAGTATATGGCTTAAAAATGCTAATGTTACTAGATTTTGATCCCTGTGAACGTGCCACTCCTGCAAGTATTAGACTAACCTAGTTTTTAATTTCAAACAGCCAGCCTAAATTCATCTTGTGCACCTCGATTTTTTTTCAGTTACTCTTGTCAAATCTTTCTTAAAGTATGATGATACATTAAGGCCTAGTTTCTCAGGCATGTTCTTTAACTTTGTTGTTCTTTATTGATAAGACTGATTGATAAGATAAGCTTTCTGACTAATAGTTTTGGATCAGTGTGCTGTGTTGCACTATGCTGGCATTCTCCAAAATCAACCAGCAGGAATGTGACTCAAGTTTACTTCTACAACCAGGGAAAAAAAACCAAAACCAAAACAAAAAATAACACCAAAACCAACCAACCAAACAACAACAGTTTGAAAAAACAATTACTACTTCTTCTAGGAAAGCTGTAGTGTCTGCTCTAATTTAATATAGTTTTCAGAAGACATTTTATAGGCTTAAGAATCTGCAGCTTTTCAGACAAGTAACAGGGAACACTCACTGCCATAGCCTGCAAACTCAATGCGTTCATCCATTCATTCGTGTGCCTTGCCCATGACAATTTGTGTGTGTGTGTGTGTCTGTTCAGTATTTTGCTGAAGGGTGAGCAAGCCAAGACTTTTCTGGAACATGTCATCCAAGTTTAGGTCTCTTTGCTAGCAATGTGAGTATAACTGCAGTTGTTTTTAATGACGGGGACTTTCTTTTGATACTAGGTGATGCAGATGTATCTCCCATTCTGTGGGATTGCTATAGCAAATGCCCAGCTATTTGCAGCTTCAAGGAAGGAATATGACAGAAGCAGGGTAAGTAAAATCGTGTATTAGACCAATATCAACTGTTGTGTTCCTCTAGATTCCAGCTACATATCAGTATTTGCTAAGCAGACAGCTATTACTATGTTTGTTTTTTTAAATGCATTTTCAATACATCACTGTCTTGATTGAGGCAGCAAGCAGAGTGTGGGAAGGAAAAATATTCATGGTAGTGACTGGATCAGAGTGGTGTTGGGATATGAAGTATGGATGTGCCCTTTTTCTTTCTAGCTTTTGATATGCGAAACTGGTAATAAATTAGTAAAATGAAGTATAATTGTATGAGCAAATTCAATTATAACAAGCAAAGTTACTCTCGATCCATACTGTGTACTTGGAGAGCTGCATTATAACCATTGTTTCATTTTTGGACCACAGTGAAATAGTTTGAAAGATTTCCATTGTATGCCAGGAGATGGCCTGTGCCTAGTTAGGGTCTAAAGAACACTTAACTTCTTTCTTCATATACCTTCATCCCAATTATGTTGCTGTAATCCCTAGCTGAATGAAATTTTTGGTGGTTCACTCATATTGAAAGCAATCCCAGAGATTACATCTTCTTTGCAATGTTCCATGTATTTATTAATTCTGCAACCAATGCAAGAGTTTTCCATCTTTGTATGCAGGCTTTACTGGAAGTAGTGAATGACCTCTTTGAGGAACAGACTGACTTAGAGAAAATTGTCAAGAAAATTATGCATCGGGCCCAGAATCTACTGAAGTGTGAGCGGTGCTCGGTATTACTTTTGGAAGATATTGAATCACCAGTAAGTATGTGACTTCACATTCTGTAGAAAGGCTAGTACTTGAGTGGTGGAGCAGATGCTTTTATTGGGGTGAACCTGTTTGCTGTTATATGTAAGTACTGAACACCAATTATTCTGCCATTCTTACATATCATTTATGTACAGCGTGGATCTTTTTCAATGCCAAACCTTGTGGTTTAACCCCAACAAGCAGCTAAGCCTCACACAGCTGCTCCCTTTTGCCTACCTCAGTGTTATATGGAAGGGAATTGGAAGGGTGAAAGTGTGAAAACTTGTGGATTGGGATAAAGTTTAGTGGGTAAAGCAAAAAGTGTGTGCACAAGCACAGCAAACTAAGGAATTCATACACTACTTCCAATCAGCAGGCAGGTGTTCTGTCATTGCCAGGAAAGCAGGGCTTCATCACATGTAACAATTACTTGAGTAGACAAATGCTGTAACAATGATGTGCTTCCCTTCTTCCTCCTTACCCCCTTTTTATTGCTGAGTGTGCTGCCATGTGGTATGTGATATCTATTTCGTCAGTTAGGGTCATCTGTCCTGGCTGCATCCCCTTCCAGTCTGTTGTGCACCCTACAATCTGTTCACTGTGGTGGCAGAGAGAAAGAGAAGGCCTTGACACTATGCAAGTGCTACTTAGCAATAATGAAAATGTCTTTGTGTTAGCAACACTGTTTTCATCACAGATCTCAGATATGTCACCATAGAAGCTGCTATGAAGAAAATTAACTCTATCCAATCCAAAACTATTATAGCCACTTTTTCAAATGGAAACTGAAAGGTACATTTATGATTTCTTCTGATCATTTGAAGGCATTTAGTGGGATGTCTGTAAGTTGCTGGTGGATCTATCTATGAGTGGTGTGATTCAGATTATATTCTGTGTCTCTTGGTTGTGTGTGTTGTGGGTTTAGTGATTACTACAGAACACCTAGGGCAACTTAAATGAGAATTAAGGTGATCCTGTGGGTTTCTTAAAAAAGATAAATTACCTGATTTGTTATCAAATATTTGTTGGCTCAGTTCCTTTCTTTCTTCCTAGACCTACTAGCTTAACTTACATTTATCTGAAATTTATGACCTTGCTAACATTTTCAGGCTAATATCTTATCCGATGGATGGTGCAATTTCAGAACCAGAAATAGTTGCATCATCAACCAAGTCTTTACTTTTTATGTTTAGAACTAACCTCTTCTACACATATTCCAATAAAGAATTTGTTAGTATTTCTTTGCATCTGCTGAAATACTCATAAATTCTCTATTATAGTATGTAATGTCTTTAATCAGACTACCAGTGCCTTAGAAACAACAAAAGCAAGCTCATCAACACTTTGTTAACTGATATTCTATTTATTCAGCAACTAAATGGGCTTTAGGGCCATGTAATCAGTGTCTTCACAGTAGCCAGCTTCTGAACCTCTCACATTGATTTTTTTTTTTTTTTGAGGGGTGAAATACAGTATTTTAGTGTGGAACAGCAGCAAAACAGTAAGGGCTAAACCTGCAAAACAGAAACTTTCTTCCAGAAAGTTTTCTAGTTACCTGACCAGGGATATGTTTGGGAGCAGCTATGGTTGCACATTTTAACAAATTTCTTTAATACTTTGCTAAATGAACAATGAGAAACAGTCTCAGTTCCTCAGGGATGAAAATGCTGTGAAAAGAGAAGTCCTCTTATTATTTTGACCTAGAAATTTTTCCTTGACGTTAGGGAAAATCCACTAGAAAAGACACAATTACATAAAAATGTCTAGATAGTCACATGCTTGTTCTTGTGACAGGAAGAAGCTTTTGCATTGAGTAAGTGAAGTGAAAATACATCTTTCAGCAATACTGAAGTATATTTGGTTTTTACAATTGCTCTGTTCACTTGACCAAGGAATAATTATATCATTACAGAGCTCTGTTAAGTTGAAGAGATGGACATAAGATATATGAAAGTATTTATCAGAGAATGCTATTAGTAGCAAAATGAGTGAACTGCTTTTATATTTGCAGCTTCCTTCAGTGTTTTCATGATAGTCAATACAAATGACTGAGTAGTTGAAGGATAAAATTGTTGCTTGTAATATCTTTTTTTTTTTCTGTCTAAGTACCTTTTGATTCACTGACTCTCTAATTGATTATATGTTGATGGGCTGTGGCAAGTCTAAATAATTATCAGAGGCAGCATCTTAAGTTTGGGTATGGCAAGATAAAAAATAGTGGTTTATTTTCTGGAGGAAAGATGTGATTCTTATTTCACTTACACTAATGGAAATCAAATAATTCCAGTGAAGTATACCCTAAGTTACACTAGCTTTCATAAAAGCAAGACTAAGGTTTGTATTTAATTTATATAGTCTGTTACAGAATTTTAATACTTCAAGATTGTTTTCTCTTTCTAAACTCCCCACACTATTATAATTACAAGATAAAGTTCTAATACATTCGCATGAAATCTCACTATGTTTGCAAGTATAACATGATTCTATTTTTCACAGAATAGTAGTACATTGTGCTAGTTACAGGCTGTGGGTGGCATTGTTCACTTCATTTTTCTGCTCCTCGTGTTATTTCCACTTCTTTTTTCTTTTTTTTTTTTTTTTTTTTTTTTTAAAAAAAACACAGGTAGTGAGCTCTTGTTCCTCCAGACCAAATTCTGAAATGCGGACAGCCAAGGTATTCAATCAAGCCTAAAATTTTTCATAAATCATAGGCTAATTTGAAGGAGAATAGCATCATGCCACCCATTTTGTCTTTTTCATGTATAGCAAGCTATTAATTTTCCTGATTTCCCCCTTTTTTGGAAGATTAACCTATATATAACAAAAGAGGCCTTCATAGATTAACTCAAGGTTGAGTCACATCTGAAACAACATTTTTTACATCATGTAAAAAGCTTCTGCACTACAAAACTGACGTGGAAGACGTGGACCCATACAAGTATCTAAAAACATCACCTGTGTTCTATGTCTTGTTAGCCACTCTTAAAATGTTTCACTTAGGTGATTTTGGTATATATACTCTTGAAGATAGGTTGAAATTAGTAGTGCAAATGGTTGGGGTTTTTTTCTGTTTACTTTCCTATGTTAAAAAAGGGCATATTTGGGTAAAGCTCCATAATTCCTGTTCCAAAGTCCTTTGAAGGGAAGCATGCTCTGTTGCGGGAAATAGTTTAATGAAGGACTCTGAAGATATAGTTTGATCATATTGTTTCTTAGTGAGCTGTGCACACCATGTATTTTGAAGATGAATTCTCCATTGGGGGAACATGGATTGAATCTTTAATCTAAAACCATTGAATAAAAATGCAGTTTAAATAAAAGAATCTTACATTACTGTTCTCTCATATATTCATACATCTTGATAACAATTTTAAGTCAACTTTTTTTTCTTGTGACAGGTGGTGAAATTTACCAAGTCTTTTGAGTTGTTATCTCCAAAATGCAATGCTGATACTGAAAACAGGTTAGTGCCCATGCCTTCTGTGGTAACAGGTTGCTTCATTTTTCACTTGGTTTTAAATTTGCTTGATCGTATTTTTAAATTTATGATGAAAATTTGGGTAGATATGATTGATGAATAGTGTGAGCCTATGATCTTTGCCAGGCAAGACTCCTGCTTTCTTCAAATAGAGACTTCCTTTCAGGAGGTTGTAGAGAGCAATGAAGTCTTCTCCCAGCCCAGCAACCAAAAGAAGAAACCAGGAAATGACTGATGACTTTATGTCTTAATTTGTGTAGAACACACAAATGGTGTTTCACATAGTTAATACTGAGATAAAAAATTTAAAGTTACTTTGGATGGTTTGTTGATGTCTTACAAATTCTTTATTACAGTTGTGTTGAAAGAGTGCCAGTAAAAATTTACTTTTGCTCTTACCTATCTGGAAAGACTAAAACCTCAGGCAATATGTATTTCCTAGAAATTGTGTTCCTGTGACTAAATCTTGTTGGAGAGCCCAGTCAAAACAGAAATACTTATTTTGCTTAGTAGGATCTGTATTTAAACATTGATAAAAGGCTAACTGTAAGTAGTGATAGAGTTTTTAGTCCATGTGGGGCTACTGTGTTAATTCATACAAGACAGTATAACTCATAATAGTTTTTGTAAGCTCTCCTATGTACCAAATGAGTGGATGAAGCTTCAGGGATGTTTTGATAAGGTTTCTCTCATCTTTCAGGCCTTATCTCATTGACTATCAACTACACACATTTGCATTTGAGGTAAATCAATTCACACTGATTCTGAATAAGAATTTTCAATGGCTGCCATAGAGCTAAACTTGTCCCTCTGTCCACCTTGCTATCTATATCTTTTAGGAAACCTGAAGGTTACTTTAAGCTTTGCCATATTTAAGCTCTTTAAGCAGTTTTAAAAATATTTTTGGACACTTTGCCTTCTTTTGTGCTATATTTCTTTACCTCTAGTGTGGTAAGAAGCTACAACTTCATTAAGGTGAATATGCACATTGTGCTCCAGATTATGATAGGTTTTAATTCTTAATGTTTTTCATGGCTTGATCTCACAGCACTACAAAAATGGCTAATGTTATTTTTAAGGTGTGCAAGCTGTCTGTAAAGTGCAGGGCCAAAGGGAAAAACAGGTAAAAGCTAGATCTCTTCCATGCCCTATCTACTAGTTGAGAGATGGGGATGGTGAGACAAATGGAAAATTAAAACAATGGATAAAAAATAGGAGGGTTTAAATATGGTTAAATAATCTGTTGATTCACCTGGGAATGACAAGTTACTGCTTTTGATAAACAGCTTCAGAGTAGCAGTTGGTCTTTCCTAGGTTGGTTTAATGGGTGAAAATACATTCCTTTTGTTTAGGAACAGGAGTATCAATCAAGGGATGTGGTTGTTATTCCTGTTTTGCTCAAACTTGATCCATAGCCAGATTAGTCAAAACAATGTAGAGTGGTGTCAAGATAATCAAGCTGGATAATTTCTTGTTACCATAGTTATATTGGCATGTTACAAAAAAAGAGTTTATAGTAGCCTGTTCTGCACATAGTCAAAATTATTTTAACTTTAGTCTGAGACATAAATAAGCACATGCAACCTGGTAGCTGATCTTTATAAGATTTATAAAGCTGTATTGCTGTACATCTTAATATAAAGACTTACTGCTTTTTCTTTTGGTTTTCATCCAGTGGAAAGTAAAAGCTGGTTTTGCAAAGACCAAGGTTAGCTAGGCAGATATGATGTCACATTTGGATGTAGTACAGGCACAGCTTGAATTATTGGCACTGTAGTGTGAAAATAAAGGTTGTTTAAGATTCAGAACAATGCCATGAGCCCCTGATATTTGAACAATTTTCTAGTGAATTTTGTCCTTTTTATTCCACATACTGCAGCCATAACTGATATGTTATAAGAGGTTTCATGTGGAAAAAAATGGCAAGCTGAGTTTCTTCATCATTACATCAGTGAAGATATGCTATGTATTTGAAATTTTACTGAAAATGGAAAGAAATTATACACTGAGAACACTTCTAGATACAAGTTTTATCTGAGAGACAATCTTTAAGGACAATATAACCTTTCATGTCCTAACATAATTTTAGAAGAAATTTGCCTTCTTACATGTAAATTATAGCAGCTCTCCTGTTGAGTCTCTAAATAATCTAATGATTTTGTACTTTTTTTTTCCTTTGCTCTCAGTTGTGAAGAAATACCTCGAAAGACCACACTGGCATTTTTCTGTTTGCAATTTTGTAGCACACACCATTTTCTTTCCCCTTGAAAAAAAAGAATTGCATAAATCTTAGAAGATTTGAGGGTTCAGTTCTGCTGTGTTCTAGATGAAGAGGAGCCCAAAACATGGTGCTGTGAGCTGTATTATCTTGCACAGAAAACAGCTTGTTATATGTAGCTGAAATAATGGTTCTCTAACCTGAATACCAGTGAAGGTGGAAAGGTTAACTGCCTGAGCCAGAGTGTGGGTTGCATGGCAGAAAATACCTGTGCTTTCTCCTAGCTGGCCTGGTACAGAGAAATTGCTGGAATCCCTACCAGCACTGTTTCTCTGCCACCCTCCCTGGAGTGATGTGCACTGCATTTGCTGCTGTGCTTTTATGCTTCTCAAGGCATCTTTATGCTCTTCTAGTCCTAGGATTCAGCAGGGTTCATGTCACTGTTTAGAGAGAGTTGAAGGTGCCTGTGACTTCGGTTGTACCACTTCTTACTGTACTTTCTGCCATCCCTGTCAGAGAAGCATTGGGGGAGATAGCAAGGCAAGCAGCTGCATATGGGGAGCCTGCAGCACTGTGATCTTCAGCAGGGTTTACTTTCCTGCATGGCATGCAGTTTTTCTGCTAATGCACAGGCAAGACAGAGAGATGGTGGCATGCAGCTGCTTGTGTTGGCCCAGCAGGACTCGCTCACAGCTTTTCGCAGTTTGGAAAAGGTTGTTACTTGAGGGTTTTGAGTAGTTTCTGAGTGTTCTGAGGATGGAGAGAGAGCCAGGTGGCTGTGTTTTGCATTAGAATTAATCACTGATATTACCTCCTAGTGAAAGTTGAGTGCCTCTCTTCCAGTGTCCTTGCAAAGCACTTGCCAGGAATAGCAAGAACATAGTAAAACACACTTTTAAAACTCCTTCCTGAATTATATCTCATTTCTTTCACTTAAATTCATTTGCTGATTAAAGTTCTTGACACCCATAATGCAGTCCAGAGGTAAAGTGTCTTATATTATAATGGTAGTATCCAGATTTTTAGGGTATGAGCTAGGAACCATGCTTTGAAATTAGATTTTTGTCCTCCTTAAAGGTGTTTTTGCTTCTCAAAAATTTATTTAAGGATATCAGTTCTTAGCTGTAAGCATGAGTTCTTCACTTAGTGAAAAATACTATTACATTTCTGTAACTGGTCCTGTCAAATTATATACATAACTTTTTACTACAATCACTCAAAATTCCTATCTCAAACATAAGTTGATACACTTTGTGTAAATCATTATTATTGTCTTTATTTATAGTCACATAAGAATATTGAGTTTTCTTTCAAATGAGTGACTTAGTTGAATTGGTCTCCAGAAAATCAATGCAGCCAAGGAAAAAAAATCAATCCTTTCACTTCAGTTGAGTCTTTCAGGCATTTTATTGTGCATCTTTTTTTCACTCATGTGCATTACTTCAAAACTTCAAGCTAATGTAGTCTTCTCCATATCTGCTCAGAATAACTTTTTTTCTTTTAAGTAATGTTTCTCATGTGTTGAAAACTTATTTCTTTCTTAGTTTTCTTCTCAACACACAGGCAATATGCATATATTCATTCACATATGAATGGTTACACCTTGCCAATATAAAAAAAACCTGCATGCAATAAGAGAACTTTCTTGCTGATTAGACAAATTTTAAGATTAGGACTTTAGGTCTGTGTAGATGCTGAGTTTCCTGGAGAAGCTATGGTGGATTGTAGTGCCCATAATTCTAGCACCCTATGCTCTCCTATGTATTGTGTATCTACTTGTATCTACCTTACAGTACTGATTTTAAAACCTGATCATGATCCCTTTTTCAATTATAATATTTCAGAACAAAACAAGGGAAAATTATTTGAAGTATTAATTCAAAATACTTCAAATTATTATATTAAATCTGAAAAATTAAAATCTTTAAATTACATACATTTAGGTACCTCTACAGAAAAAAAAAGAAAAAATAGAACTGGTTGCTTTTGATGAGCAGGCCTGTATCCCACAGAAACTTGGGACATAATCCTAATCTTTATTCATATGTAAATGTTATATTATTAAATACTGTATCTACTGTACCTGGGAGAATAATGCTCTTTTCAGTAGAAAAAAACTGTGTAAAGGAGAGAATTTTCTATGTACCATTTCATTAAATACTGAATTATTGTAGATAACACTTAGTAAACAAATAACTGAATGGTTCTGCTGTTCCTGTGAGTATGCCTTTAAGACTTGCTGAACTTCCAAGTAATGTTGATTATACTTTTTCTTCCCTTGTTACACCTTTTGATAGTTTCAAAGAAAGCATGGAGAAATCATCATCTTACTCTGACTGGCTAATAAATAACAGCATTGCTGAACTCGTAGCTTCTACAGGTCTCCCGGTGAATATCAGTGATGTCTACCAGGATCCTCGCTTTGATGCTGAAGTAAGAGATTTTTTAAAATGTAAATACACATCATATTTTGACATTGAAGATATACTAATATAACAGTTTTATCATTACATCTCAGTGGCTCTAAAATGTGATTTTTTTAAAAGTCTGGGATTTTTTCCACATCTAGTGTGTCCTCACAGAATCAGAGAACTAACCAGGTTGGAAAAGACCTTTGAGAGCATCAAGTCCAACCTATTGCCTAACCCTTCTAATTAACTAAACCATGGCACTAAGTGCTTCATCCAGTCTCCTTTTAAACACTCCCAGGGACGGTAACTCCATCACCTCTCCGGGCAGCCCATTCCAATGCCAATCACTCTTGCTGTGAAGAACTTCCTAACGTCCACTCTAAACCTGCCCTGACACGGTTTGAGACTGTGTCCTCTTGTTCTGTCACTAGGTGCCTGGGAGAAGAGACCGACTCCTGCCTGGCTACAGACTCCTTTCATGTAGCTGTAAAGAGCAATAAGGGTCTTCCCTGAGCCTTCTCTTCTCCAGGATGAACACCCCCAGCTCCCTCAGCATCTCCTCTTAGGGCTGTGCTCCAGCCCCCTCATCAGCCTTGTTGCCATTCTCTGGACACGTTCAAGCACCTCAATATCTTTCTTGAATTGAGGGGCCCAGAACTGGACACAATACTCAAGGTGTGGCCTAACCAGTGCTGAGTACAGGGGTAGAATGACTTCCCTGCTGGCCACTGTATTCCTGATACAGGCCAGGATGACATTGGCCTTCTTGGGCACACTGCTGGCTCACGTTCTGTTGTCCAGGTCCCTCTCTGCCTGGTTGCTCTCCAGCCACTGTGTCCCCAGCCTGTAGAGCTGCTTGGGGTTGTTGTGGCCAAAATGCAGAACTTGGCACTTGGACTTGTTAAAAGTCATGGCATTAGACTGTGCCCATCTATCCAGCTTGTCCAGGTCCCTTGGCAGACCTCTCCTACCCTCTAACAGATCACACATGCTTCCAACTTGGAGTCGTCTGCAGCCTTACTGATGGTAGACTCAATCCCCTCATCCAGATCATCTATAAAGATACGAAACAGGTCTGGGGCCAGCACTGATCCCCAGGGGACATCACTAGTGACTGAAGAGAATAATTTGCCTACAAAATCTCTCAGGGTGTCTGAAGAGGACCTACAGGGTGGAGGTGGCCATTTAGAAGGGTTTGCAGTGGTAGGATGAGGAGGAATGGTTTGAAACTGGAGCAGGGAAGATTTAGGTTGGTCATCAGGAGGAAGCTCTGCACAGGTAGTCCAGGGATGTGGTTGATGCTCCATCCCTAGAAACACTGAAGACCAGATTTTGGCTGCCCAATGCAGCCCCTGCTTCACAACCCTCCCTCTTCATCCTACCTAAACAGATCCTTCTCTACCACCATCCTTTTTGCACCCATCCCAGAACCTGGGGCAAGACTCTCACCTAGCCAAGATACCACACAGAGGAGCTCAGCTTAAGTAGGCCCAACCAGCACCCATGGGTGATGTTAGAGCGATCAAGTTTGTATCCTGCCTAACCAGGGGGCCACCAGGCCATCAGGCCTCCATGCCTTTGATCCCTTTCACCATTCAACCGGTGTGCACCATGGGGAATCACCAGTGATGACAGAAGGAGGATCCCTCTGCCTAGTTGGGCACAGCTTAGGGCTTTTGCCTATCCTGGGGCTGATTAAAAAGGAGAGTGGGCAGGGAGGGCAAAGTGGTCACATCTGGGGTGGGAGGAGACTCCAACAGAACCCAGGCATTCTGGGCTTGGGGGAAGAAAGGGGAAAATGTGGGGCAGGGGCAGGGGCAGGGGCAGATATGGTGGAAAAGGAGAAGTGGTGAGGAAAAGGATGGAGAGGAAAAGGATGATTGCTGTTCATTACACCTGTCGGTGTGCTGGTGTTTACATGGCTTTGTAGAGTGCACACAAGTCACAGAATTACTGTGTGATTTCTGCCAGTTACTATGTCCATTCATGATCCTGATTTTTTTTTTTTTCATTTTTAAATGCTACCTTTCTCTATGAAGTGCTCTGATATTTATGTAAATTTTATTGCTGAAAATTCTGCTGTTGGTGCTTAGCATTGTCAGTACTGTTGTTATTAGCTCTGGGGAGACTGGGACATGGAGCATAAACAGAACTTTTATCTGTGCAGATAAATGTTGTTTTCTATCTAACTTTGCCAAATAACCTTTTAATTTGCTCAGATAAAATATACATACTGGATTGGATACATATCAGTTGTGACAGAAGGAGTGGATAATTTGCATATCCAAAGTTTTTAATTCCAACCTCAGTTAGGAAGATGTAGGCATAGATAAAAACCTGTATGTTTACTTCATGCCTAAATAAATGTTAGTGACATAGGGAAGAACAAAATCAAATTCTATCCACTGAAACAGTATTACTATGGGCAACTTGGCTAGTAGGCAGCACATTAATCGGTGGTCAGCTTTGGGCAGTAGGCTTGCTAAACTATATTACTACAGTAAGTGTCTTGGAAGTGTTTTATGATGAGAGTTTGCATGGTTCCAGTTTTAGTCCATGTGTCATTAAAGGGATTATCTCTCAAACAGAATTTGTCAAAACAAGAAAAATAAAAGAGGCCTGCTATAAAAGTGCACAAGAAAACCATGTTGATTCAAATTTGTTCAGAATTTCAAGAAGTACAATTAAAACTAATGCCTAAGGTATATTTCTTCCCAAAGAGAAGAAATAAGCAGTACTCTAGTTAAAATCTGAGTTAACATCTTTTGCTGTCCTGCCCCCAGCATGTGAATGATTCTTGGCTTTTTTTACTTCTATTACAGACTGTGTGTAGCACTGGCAGTTAATGTAAAAGAACACTTCCTGATCTCCTATGCGTGGGCTTAAACCACTCTCTTACTCTAATGTCTTCTGAAAAAATACTTTCTTCACATTTTGCAACAATGACCCTAAAGAATAAAGCTTATTTTCAGTGACACTGAATAAGTATCAGAATCAATGACACTTAGAATAAAGTTTTATACTATATTGCACAGAAAACAATAAATGAGGCAGAAAATTATCTTCATAATCTCAGGACAAATTCAACCTACATAAAAAATACGGAATCTCATGTATAACCTTGTCCTTTCATTTTTTTCCTATCTTGCACTTCTGCACAATTCCCTGATCACTTTTGCCTCTCTTCTGAAAATGTGTATTTCCTGTAAACCCCCTTTTATAACTGCTTTACTAAATAAAATCCCTTTAATAGCTGCTTTGCTAAATCAAATATCATTTGGACAATCAGGAAGGCTATTGCTCCACTTATTAAGTGGAGGTTGCCTCTACTAATCCACTAGTGTAAGTAGTCTAAGGATTGACTGGACACTGCCTCAATTGCAGTCTGTCTTTAATTCCAAATCAAAGTCAAATAGTGTAACCTTTTTATGGCAAAGAAGGCAATGTCTGTACTTGCTTTGGCAATTTTAAAAATAATCCTTATGACTTTTGGATAATGCTACTATGAAAAAATTTTCAGCAGAAATTTCTTAGGAATGAGAGCTAATCTATGTGGAATGAAATTTATAAATGTAAACTTATTCTTTGACATTTCTATTACTTGAATGTATGCTTATTTCTGTGTTTTAGGCTGAGCAGATTTCTGGCTTTCATATAAAGTCTGTTCTGTGTGTTCCTATATGGAATAGCAACCACCAAATAATTGGTAAGACTTTCCTAATATCTACGTCATTTTTGTCCCAATGTAAATTTAATTATGGATTTGATTTGTTTGTTTGTTTTTTTTTAATTCTGTATTCCTTTTTTCTTCTTTTCCCCAGCTGAATATTGTTAAGAAGTTATGATACTTAGAATACTTATTTTGTAGTGAAACTTAGAACTAAAGAGATGAGAACAGGAATTCTAACAATTGTTGGAATGTTTGCTATGCTTTGATACTTACATGGATCTCGCCTTTTTGTACATAACTCAAAAAACTTTCTGCAGTCAACTAAAGTGGTCATTTCCTTCTTTAATGATAAACTGTCATTTATCATCAGAGAAGACTTACTGGAGAGGCTGTGTCAGCTGTCAGAGCTTCCTGTTGCAGTGGTGTGTGCTAGATCAGGATGTTACAGGGTTTTATGGCTTTTTTTATAGGGGGGTTCCCAGCTATGTTACCCCTGCAATTGGCCCTGCGTTATTACCTGCTGTTAGCATAAAGAGAAGTTCCAGATTCCTCTGATAACTTTTCACAGTTTGAAGACAAAGTGACAGCAGTTTAAACTGGCAGGGCAAAACTTACATCCCTGAGGACTATGACTCTGAGCAAGAGCTGAGATCAGTAGTGCACTGCTGAAAGCACTTGATGCCATGTGGGATCAGGATCTTTGAGCTTATTTAGCAGAGATAATATGGGAATTAAGGTTTTTTAATCAAGGTTCATTATTTGTTGTAGGGTTCATTAATTATTGTGAAGTATGTATTGCATTGAAGAAATATAAAGAAACTGAAACCTTAAATGCTGATAGCTCCTGCAGTATTTTTCTAACAGTGTATTGTAGTTAAATAAACTACAAATTGTTTATGACACAGAATTCAATATTAGTTCAGCTAGAGAGAAGTGCTTTAAACACTTCTTAGTTTTCAAGTGGTTTAAGAAAATTCCTTTTTTTTTTCATTGGTTCAATCAATTTATGGACCAGTCTTGAGAAAAAAAGGATATATATATATATATATATATATATATATATGTACACAGGTGATAATAAACCCACTAAAATTTTAGGAATGAAGGTACCAAGTCCAGAAATTATATTAGTAACTGACATGACTGCTGTTAGCAAAGTGCTTGAGCCATTTCCCAGTCATTTGAGCTTTTGTGGAAAACATTGTGAGTGGTTTTAAGATTTGCAATATTCTACTTGGAGAGTGAAGATCAAAGGTTGAAAGTAATAAACCAAATCCTGGTATCAAAATGATCAGACTTGCATATGTTTGTGTCTATTTAATGATTTTCAGAATATGTATTTGCAATTTTGCTTTTGCTTTTTTTTGGTTTGGAATATTTTGTATGTTACCAATGAATACAATATTCTGCATTGTGCATTAATGAATGAAGCTGATAATTCATATTAACTCTTTCTAAAGGAGTAGCTCAAGTATTGAACAGGCTTGATGGGAAACCCTTTGACGATGCTGACCAGCGACTGTTTGAAGTAAGAGATATTTGGTTTTGTAGCAATAACATTTGTTAGCAGAATTTTGTATTTCTGGATAATGGTGCTTCAGATTGCTCTAGGGAGAGAAGAATATGTTGTCTGTATTTGTGGTCTGACATTAATTCTCAAAACTCCTCACTTAAGGTTACACCCTAATTAAAACAAGTTACTTGCATCTGATCTTTCTTATCCTGTTGAGGCCAATGATTTACCTGGATTCTCATATAACCTGTCTAAGCATTATTATTCCTAATATTTTCATGCAATTCCTTTTCACAATTAAACCAGCACTGATCTTTGCATTTCTATTATAATTGAATTATAATTGCCTTTTTTTAATTTCTAGGCTTTCGTTATTTTTTGCGGCCTGGGCATCAACAACACCATTATGTATGACCAGGTGAAGAAATCCTGGGCAAAACAGTCTGTGGCTCTTGATGTATGTATCCATCTTGATGAAACCTTCTATTGCTCATAAGCATCATTATGTAAGGACACCTACTGCTTCCAAATTTAAGGTCCTGCAGAGGGGAAACTTTCTCAGTACACTTACCTGTGGAGCTCATGCACAACTTCAGTAATTTTGAACCTGGATGTTTCATCTGATGTCTATGTTTTTACATGCTAAGGAGGGAAAGCGATGATGGAGAGCCTAGTTTCTTACAGACATAAAGGCAGGAATCAATCTAGGTGTTATATGTATTTTCTTGTCCTTCAGTAACTGAAAATTCCTTGGAAATTGCTATTTTAGATAGTTTGCTGTTGCTTTTTTAGTGTTGTAAACTGTAAGTAGAACTTACTGTGAACAGGACTAAGTTTGGAAAAACTGATTGACATCATAGGATATTTTAGTATCAAAACCAACGTCTTATCAGAGCCTTTATCAGATATATGTCTTGCAAGAATAATATCAAAGCAGGATAGCTGGCAGCTCAGTAGGTGCTTTGCTTGATCAAGGCCAGTACAAAATTGCAGGTCCTGGCATTACAACACGGCATACATATGAAGTAGCTAAATGGACAGAAAGCTTTCACTTTTTTTTTTTTTTTTTTTTCCATTCCCTTTGTAGGAGTTTCTGATCCTATTTCTCACCCCCTTCATGAAGAATGAAATCTATCATCTCCTCTAAAACAAACTCTAAAATTCAGAACATTTCAAAAAGCAAAGATTAAACTTTCTTTTTTGGCCCTCCTGCAAGAGGCCTGAGAAAGAGGCCTCATTCTTTACATGTAGTCATGAATTACTATAAGCACTCATATACCCCAAATATTTGTGCAATATGATACCTTTGAGTACTTCTGGCAAGAGAAACAACCAGTGCCAGATATCACATTTGGATGCACAGGGATGCAAATTAGCATAGAAATTTGTTATGAAATCAAGGAAATTTCTTGAATTAAAATATTAAAGACTAATAGCTATATAGCTTTAATGTAAATTATAGGTTTGATAAATGGCCACTAAGTTTCAGTGATGAGTAATTCTTTCCACAAATGAGCAACAACTCATGATAGCATTTGTGTAAAGTGATTAAAGATACAGCAGAAAATTACTTTTAAAAAGAATGGTATATGCTGAAAGACTGTGAACTCGTTTTTCAGTAATAGAATACTTTATTGGTATTAATCTATTTAGCTAGGATGGCAATGAGTGGCAGTGGAAAATTAAATTGATTTATCAGAGGTAAAATTAAAACAATTTTATATATACCATAATAAGATTCTTAATGAGATAGTGTTTTTTATACTGAATTCTCATAAGATTGGCTAACAGGAATTCATTATGTAAATAAATGATGTGAAAAGGTTAGCAGTAGGATGCTACATGGTTCAAACCCAGGGTAAATGCTATTTTATATATAAAGGATGCAAAATGTGAAAATTATTACATTAGAATAAATTATTATTAAGGAAGACTGTATGAATTTAGAGGGATACAATGAATGCTGGTAAAGGAAAAGTTATAGGAGAATTTTGGTATTGAGTGCAATCTGTCATAGCAGATGTGATTTTACTAATTTTAGAGACTTCTGAGAGGAGCTACAATATGATTGGACAGAAAAATCGCTTGAGGAAGAAGTTAGTGCATAGTTATAGTAAATAAAACATGGGATAGAACGAGTTAATTGATGTTTATTATATACACTTTTACAGTGCAGGAATGATTTCCTGTTACTGTAAAAGATGACACCTCCAAAATTGGTACGTATAAATCCATCTTGGGACTTAACTGCCACAAGATATTGTAAGCCAAGGGCATTTGAGATAGAGTTTAGGTATTGGTATGAGCAGCAGTCATTCACAGACAAAAGCAATTTCAAAACCAGAAATCTATGTCAAAGCTTTAGCACATAAGCAAATTGGATGTGGTTGTGTGTTAAGAACTATTCTCGCTAGGAGTGCTCTGCTTCTGTGAGTATGAATGCATACTTATAGGTAATAAGAGAAGGTGTGCAGTACTTTGTGCCTTTGATGATTTCATCTGCAGAATGGTATTGAAGAGAATGTCAAACATAGCATAAAGTGCTAATTTGCATACAGTGGTGTGCCGCTAGCACAGACTGTAAAGCTTTACAGTATAGCAAAAGGCATCATTTAAAGTCTATAAATCTACTGATATTTTTACATTAAATTCTTTCTCTTTTAATTGTAGAACTCCAGGAGAACAATGTAGAAATGCTTATAAAATGAAATTACTTACTTTCCATGATGTCCTACAAAATTCCCTGCCACATAAATGCCAAATATATACCTGATAACCTGCAATTAGTTATTATATGCTGACAGTCAGGACTGAATTACTATGCATAAATATTAATTAAGTTTGTTTTAAACATCATTGATTAGACTACAGCACAGAGCCTTATTATTTCTATTTGTCAAGTCTACAAAAATGGTTTTCTGTCTTTTGTGCTGGGGCAGGTGTTATCTTACCATGCAACATGTTCGAAGGCAGAAGTTGATAAATTTAAGGTAAGGATTTAAGTTTTTTGTTCTACCCAGGAAAATCTGTCAAAGGATAAAACAAAATTGCTGCACTGATAGTTGTACAGTGGCAAAATACCATTGTGCCTGCATAAGCTGCTAGAACTGTGTGTCAACATGGGTTTGATGGCATCCTCAGCAAGAACCACCCTAAGGAAGTAACACCAGTGGGAGCTGAGAAAGAGATCAAAGAAAATGAGGGGAACTTGGGATTTTACATGCATACAGTGAGAGGAACATAAAGAAGTCATACTTAAGGTTGTGATATTTCTTCAGAAAAATTGCTCCTTTTTAATATCCAGTTGTCACCTTTTCAACTCCTGACAAAGCAAGTGACAAGTAGTCTTTGTTAATGTTTTACACCACTGGTTGTAAACAAATCAAAACAATAAAAACCCAAAGAATGACATGTCTTGTGAGCCTTCAGTAGAAAGATCAATGCCAGAAAAGACCATTTATCTGTGGAATGAACTTGCATCTATCTCCCTCTCTCCTTGCAAAGATCTGGGAGCAGATCTCACCGCCCAGATCTCCTGAGTCATCCTATTCTGAAATCATTGCTCTATTTTCTGTTTGTTATATTGTTATATTTTGTGTAAACCCTTTGTTATGTTAGGGTCATGTTCTAGATCTGACTGGCTAATAAACATTTCTGCCTTCTGGGGATGTTTGGAGATAAAACTGTGCCCTCTCCCTTTGGTGATTTATTGGCAGATGTCATAGGAAGTGACTGTTAAGATTTACCTCATGTTCTGATTGAGTCTGAAGGAGCAAACACACATGATAGAAACATCTAAATGAGAGTAATGCCAGTAGTTCACTGCTGAGTTTTGACTGACATGGGACCTAAAAGTAATTAATGGCTTTGGACTGACAATACATTTGAGTTGACAACTTTTCAACATAGTACCCCAAACATATGGTAACTGGACCCCAGCATCCTGGAAGTAACTATGGACTCTTCTTGATAGTTGGTGGTGTTTGTTTCCGTCCTTGTCATCATCTTAGTGTAATGCTTTTCCACTAATTTTTATTTGCCTAAGATCTCAAGTATATTCTGATACAAAGTGTAAAATTGCAAGTGTTCCTGAAGTTTGTTGTCCCTCTGGCTTTTACCAGTGAAGTAATTTAATTGCATTATGAAAAGCCTAGGAAGGCTAGTTGAAGTTGATTTTTCATTTGACATTTTTTCAATAATTTCCTACTGTTATTGGATGAATTCAGACATATGCAAATTCACAAATATACCTGGTATCTTTTTAAGAATTAAGTATAATCACTGTGAGCAGGTTCTGTAAAAGAAATAACATTTACTTCTGTGGCCTCTCTATAAAGTAATGAAACGACAAAAGAGCTCACCTTAGGAAGAAAGCCTTAAGAACTTAAATGCCTTTCTACAGATGCTAGAATGGGGGAAGGTGCAAAGTATCATTGGTTGTGGAGGTGGAAAATACAGAGGGAAGTTCACAGTATGGAACAACACAGCTGATCTGTTCCATATCTGATTTCTACAACTGTCTATAAACAAAGCAGCAACATGAATTTACATTGAATGGTTTATGCACATATCTGAAGCATTCCACTTTCAGTGTTACTAGAATATATCTTTCACTAGTAAAAATCTTGAAAGCCAAATTTTAAAGTATTTATGTGATTCAAAAATTATTCTCTTAATGGATGAACAGGATTTTTTGCTCAGAAGATAACCAATTGCGCAAATCATTACTGTAAAACTCTGTCTCACCAATCCTTTTAATTCTTTGCCCTAAAGCTTTGGGGATCCATTAGCATTTACGCTAGCAGGCACACATTTCTCAGGAGGCCAGTGTGAGCAGAACTGGTGTGAGGTTCAGGCACAGTGTAGGGAGGTGCATTTTAGCTAATCTGGATGGAGCCACTCAGTCATTCTACTGCCCACACACGGGGAAGTGGGGATGGAAAACTCATGCCCATTAACCCAGAGAGGTTCCTTTACTGATAAGAGCATGGCCTTATCTCTCCAGGCAGACACAAGTGGAACTGTAGATATCTGCATTCAGACTCTTGGCCAGTCTCTGTCTCTGTAGGTGATAATCTGGCCCTGGGGAAAGTAGTGGGAGGTTCGCCATTGATTTCAGTAGGAAGTTGCTGTCTTCAGCTTTGTTTGGCATTTGTAAAATAACATAGTAACATTCCCTCTGCCACCTTCTGTCTATTTATTCATGGCAGTTGCTTTTGTATTGCATTTTCTGATAGAATAAAATCTCTGAAAGCAAATTAAAATTTAAGATCTGTTCCATTTAATCGTAGGTTAAGCAAAAATTTGACCTGTCATGAAGTGTGGGTCCTTTCTTCTGAAAATAGGTAGGTTTTGTAAATGGAGGGCAACATATGGAAGCTTAATTGATAGTTTCAGTAACAGTCAGTTGCATCAGAATTGATTATTAATCAGAATTAATAGCATGGTATTGGCTGTTATTCCTGTACTTGGGATATGTATTTTTCTTCCCAGCTCTAAGAGAATGTGGGGGTTTGTGAATTATTTATTTGATTAAAACAAGAGCAACTAAACCATACAATTTATAATAAGTATTGTACATAGGCTGTCTGTTGCCAGATTATTTTACATTTATTTACTACCAAGTACTTTTCAACTTTAAGCTTTTTTAGACTTAGATTATGATGACTTAAAAAAAAAAATTAATCCACTAAATTGATATAAACTGCATAATATTTATTAGGTTTTGTGATATATGCTGCATTAGGTTGTTATATTTCAGATACCACTGCTCTAGATACAGGGAGAAAAATTCAACCTTACTTTTCATGGGCATTTACAAGTATATATATTAAAAAATCACCTTGAATGCAAACATTCCTTGTACATCTGAGAATGTCTGTCTGAAGTCTTGAGCCTGATTTAACACAGTGCTTCTCCTCACTTTCATCTACATAACTACATTTAACTCAAACTCAACTTTGGCAGGATAAGCCAAAGTAACTCACCAGTCACAGAACCACAGTTAGGGCTCAGAAGGGACATCAAAAGATCATCAAGTCTAATCCCCCCTGCCAGACCTTGAACACCCATAGTAGGTTAGAGAGGAACCTGTCCTGCAATGAATCACACTGATATTAATATTTTTTTCAGAAGTTAGGAATAGGTATGATTTTAAAAGCCTTAGCAACTTGGTTCTTATCAAGTATTTGAGACTTAAAAGACAGTTCCATTGTTTATGTTGTGTTTACTAATGCTAGGATTTAGTTGTAAGCATTTGTATTACTGGAATAGAAAAATGCAAGGCTAGTGAAGTCTGATTAGTCTAAGACTGATGATATCCTATAGCATTCTTCTGTAGTGCCAGGTTTCTTCTCGTTATACTGTAGCCTCTTCAAGCCTAAAAAATAGTTGGCAATTAGACAAAAATAGAAATCCAAAAGAATGCAGAATTGTGTCCAGGATAGAAAATTTATAGCAAGTTACTGACTTGTGAGGCAGTAATAAACAAGCCTTGTGACTTAGCAAGCAGACCCACAAACACGTATCACTTTTAAATGTAACTAATATAGCTTCCAAAGAGAATATATAAACACTGTCCTATTATGGGTAATATACAAGAGGCTGTTTTTAAAAAGCTAACCTAATTGTGCAGCTGTGAATGGTATAAGCCAGATCAATATTTAATGACTATGATGCATTATTTATGGCCCTGTGAGAGATTCCCATTTTTAGGTCAAACAGCACACAGGAGAGCTATACAACAGCAAATAATGTATCACCTTCTTTACAGAATATTCCATTCACAATGTAGCATGAACATAAATTCCTGTGCTTTTTCAATCCCATAGCTCTAATGTATGGCTAGTTAAAAGACCTCCCTCCACGTAGGGAGGCTTTTGTGTCTCTCTTAAAAACATGGACATGTGACTAAATAACAATGGAAAGAGTCGAATCAAAAAAGGAGACTTTTAGGATGGCTACTGAATATGACATTGTTAACAGTTAAATCCATGAAAGATGATGGATTAATTTGATATTTGGCATGTGCCACATGTCTGTTATAAAGTGAATTTATTATTCGTGTCTTATGCTGTTCAGTTTTATACCCACTCTTAAAAGTGTAATGGTGGCAGCAAAATGAAAAAAAAAATATTTTACGTGTATTCTTTTTATCTGCAGTCTCTGTAAAGATTGAGAAAGCATTTGTAGGCTATGTTACTCTCTCCTGTGATACGATCTTTCAGTTTAGAACTATTTTAGTTATTTTTTTATTCTGGTAATGAAAACATTTTAATGGTTTCTAGTAATTACATGATAGTCTTCCTCAGTAATTAAATTTCAGAAAGGCAGGCCTTTCTGTTTTAGACCACTTATGAAATATTGCCATTTAAGTATGTAGATAATATTCTTATGCATTGATGACATTACCATTTCAATCTGTTTAGTAACAATGGTTTTCCAAGGTCTGAAGGCATGTAATCAGACTGCAAAGTCAGTATGGCAAGCCTTGGTCCCAGCCGTGCATATGGTGAAACTCATACAGCTCTTTAGAGACCAACAATTTTGTGTGGGTGCATGAAGTTCTTCAGATGCTTAGGGATCTTTCAGATTGTCTTCCAAGATTAATCACACAGACTCTTGGATTCCTGTTTAGCCTTCACTAGACAGTCTGTGCTGACACCAAGCACGCCAGTGCTATCAAGGCTGCCCAGGTGCTACTGGGAGTAGTGAATAAATAAGGAATAACCTTGAGAGTATACAGGACTTAAGTGTTAATATTGTGTTGCCTTTTTCCCTTCAAAGAAATGCACATGTTCACAAGATGTTAAACGGTTTATTTTCTCTTGATTTTCTTCATGCACTGCCTACATAAGACAGGACTTAAAACACAGCGTTAAGAGATCCATAATTCATAAAAATGAGGTCTTTATGGTATTACCTTATTTCACACACTTTTACATGTTCCTGTGTCTTCAGTTGTCATGGAAACAAGAAGTGAGGAACACATTGCATACACTGAAAATTATTTAAAATAATGATTATTATGAATTAAATACTGAAGTTTTTATACGAATTTCTGAGATATGAGGCTGTAGTGGTTTAGCAGTTACCTGCCCCCCCCGCCCCCTTTTATAAACCCTGACTAGGACTCAAAAGCACTGGAAGTTAATAAATGAAGCTTTATATTTACAGCAATGCACAATATACAAGCAAATTTTTACAAGGTTTAACAGATATTTACAGATATATACAATGAAAAGGTAATACAGACACCACACCCCTCCCAGAGACCCAAATCTCCAAGAGAGGGTAACCAAACACCCCCTACCACCTTCCCCCCCTTCCCCAGTCTTATCTCACCACCTGTTGATGCTGCAGATAAGCTGAAGTAGATCGGTCAGGGGGATTAGTAGTAGAAAGGAGTTAGTAGTTTTACTCTGAATTAGCTACCAAGACAGAGAGACAAAGGAGACCATGCAAGAGGAGCAGCTGCAGCTCAGAATGGTCGGAAGCCATCTGCTCTCTAGTTGTTTTCAGAACAGTTCTTAAAAACAACTTTTTTTTCTTTCTCAGTAAGACTTTGGTGAAGTGACACACTGTGTTTACCTATCTCAGCCAATAGTCTAATTTCTCACTCAAATTCTCCAGTTAGCTCAAACCAACAGAGGCTGTCGCCTGTTGACATCAAGCCATTGCTTTGTAGTTCAAAGATATATAAAACCAATATTTATTTTTTTTTTACAATTTCAGTGAAGAGAGAATGGCAGGGAGGAATAGAGAAAGATTGTTCATGGACTTTTCTCCTACAGTGTTTAGATTTAGAGGCATCATATGAAATTATCAGGGTACAGATTTTTTTTGTCTGACTAAAGATCTTTCTTCTGCAAATATGTAGTCAAACCAAATCACTATAATCAGAGTTAAAATTATTAATTAACAGAAGGAAAAGGCAAACAAGGACTGTGGGACCAAACTTCAGTCACCTCTGCCTCAGGAACTGTCCAAAGTGCAGCTCTCTGAAGCTGAGAGGAATGGACGAAAGAAGTATGTTTTCTCAGTTTATTTTAAATAGCCTTCCCTGCTTTTGGTTACTCTGAAAGTTAAGGTCTTAGATCAACCTTTGGTCTGACACAATGCAGCTATTCCTATTTTACTAATCAGTGCCTTCCCACAGCACTGCTTGGGGAAAATAAAGGAAAGAAAAAAAAAAAAAAGTCTACATTCTTTGCATCACTTTTTATCACCCAGGAAAGAGGCTGTACCTTCTGTGAGAAATGTACCTTGACTTGATCATTGCTGTCTTAAGTCTCTGAAATGGCAGAGCCCAGAGTTTGTTCAATTATTTGTTTTAGTATGTGCTGTTTCTTTTTACTTTCTCAACTACCTGCCTCAGAAGCATTTCTAGATTGTCTTGCCAAGCTATTCTCAGCTTCTTGTCTTGGTTCCAAGACTTGATTCTCGGGTGCACTTCTTCTAATACAACAGCTCTTCTCATACAAGATACTGTTACCATCATGAAACCTGTTCCAGTATGATAGGTTTTATTGACAGTGAGGCATATAACAGAGCAGCATGGCAGTTTGTGGGAAAAAAAAAGCATGAGTTTTTTCTTTAATTTCTTCCATGAGTCAATTTATGAGAAACATACTTCAAGTGTGTCAGAGGCATAAGAAGCATGTTTACAAATTACTTTTGGAACTGTCTTACTAGACTAGTGTCATACTACAATGTCTACCCTAATTCCAGGGATAGAAAAGAACTAATGGGAATTCTGTATTTGTTATTTAAAAAAAAAAAAAATCTAAATAGTGAGTAGCTGAATTTACTGTCTTCATAGCTGATCAAGATGACATTAAATTTTTGCAAAAGGTCATTGAAAGGATTCCTCTTATATTTCTAAATGACCATATTTATTACTTCCAGGTGAAAACACATAGCTCCTAGAGTAGAATGTTCCCTTCCCTCCAGGACAGATGAAACATGAATCTTACAGAATGTTGTGGAGAGAGGGTTTATAAGGAGCAGTTTAACCTGGTGAGGCTCAGACATTGAACTGCTCTCTGAAGGGACTGGCCCTCTTTGGCGGCTATAGATAAATAGAGGGAGATTATAGTGGTCGTGTGGAGTACATCCTTTCCATCTGCCTGCCTCCGAGTATTTCCAGTCTAACTAGGCAGGTTCCTTGGCCTCATGTTGTCATACCATCTGAACAGAGCAGAGCACTCATGTTTTCTCATCTGCAAAGAGGGGATAGAAATAGTAAAACATCTCTATGAAAGATTTCAGTGTTTCTGCTTTCTGACTGCAAAAAATTTGTATGATGCAGCTGTATGCATTTGTATGATAAGCCTGCACAAAACCAGGTCATTTTGTAGTGTAGGAGATAAGTAAGGAATAGGTTCTGATCTGTAGATTATGTCAGGGCAAGGCTATAATGCAGGTATCGATAAGGAAAGACAAAATGTATTTATTCTTAAGTGTTTATGTTAATCGGAGTAGTCATTTGGTACATTTATATTGTAGGTTTAAAAGAACAGTGCTTAAGGGTTAGGATTAAAAAAAAAAAAAGTGAAAAAATTAACATTGATATTCTGACTGCAAAGACACATGAATAATATTAAATATTAAGTTAGCAATATTAAATGATAAATGACTACTTCTAAGATCAGCTGCTTAGTAGCGAGGCCATAGCTCAAACAAGTAGTAAACTTCAGTCACTGAAAATAATAGAAAATTTAAATTATGTGCATGTTCAAAACCAGTACTTGTATTACTTTTTTAAGAAGCTGTCTTACGTAAAGCTGAAATAGAATTCAATTTGTTTAGATACTAATTCTAAGAGTTTCTACTATATTCTGATTTTTTTTTACAGTAATTAAAAAAAACCCATTCTAAATAGTTTTAAATATTACTGACTTTTTTCCTTTAATAGTAGCTGGTTTTCAGTGTCTTAATAATTATGAACACTAATACAGTGGTACTTTAGCAACAGAAATTTTCAACAGAGAAGTAATAAAACACTTGTCATTGTTAGTTTACCCATGATAAAAAAATGTTTTCCTTTGCTCCTCTCAAGTACTGCATTTTGTTATTTACATGAGAAGTTTTGTATTTCTTGCATCTGTTTTCATATTCAAAACCACAGTTTGCCTAGGACTTGAGAATGTTTAGAAAAAAATAAATTAGAAATAGCAATTGTTTGGGACATAGAATTACTCCTAAGTGAATGTGAAATTATTTATAATCCAGCAGACCTGTTGTCTGTCCTTTAATCTGATGGGTCATCATACACCACAAGTATCTCTTATCAGCTGGAAATACTGAGGGGTGAACACAGTTCAGCATTGCTACCCTGTTTAGCCAACAGCCATGCAAAAAGTGATAAGGATAGGATACATTTAAAATGTCATGCAAGCCTGAGGAATATATGATCAATGGTTTTTTAAAAAGAATTATCACTTGTCAAGTGATAAAGTAGTATGCTTCAGGCAGTGACAGACTAGGGAATTTAAATTTTGAAAGGATTTCACACCAGAAGAAAAATCTATCTGGAAAGGACTTGTGCAGTTATATTGGAGCACAGTAATTAAAAAAAAAAAAAAAAAAAAAAAAAAAAGGTATTTCAGTGAATGATGGCACTTTAGGAGTTTATTATAATTTTCATGATTCTTTTGCCATAAATAAGGAGCAAATTATACCTCACACAACTGACAGACATCCCTGGAGCTAACCCTATATGTGACAGCTCACTGTTCTGCGATCTGCATTCCCAGCCTGGCCCAGTAAGACCATTGTACTGTTTCTTTTAAGTAATAGAAGAAAGATTTTTTTTTTTTAAATCCAGAAATATGGAATCATATTTCATTTTTTGGAAATTATACTTTATTTATCTGTTCTTGGATTCTTTTTGCAGCTCCATCATACTAACAGTTACAACTGGTAATTTTTCACCAAATTTT
>VWZI01005971.1:119766-179027 GCA_013396835.1 Psilopogon haemacephalus
TGGGGTGTGTGTGTAATTTTTTTTTGTTTTTTTCCTTAGCACATACCCGGCAAAGGAAAGAATAATACTTTGCTTATTTCTGCCTATATACAATGTTCTAGCTGGAAATGGTTGTCATAAGCATATTACTGATGCTGATTTTAAAATATCCATGTTATTTGTATATGCTGGGGATTTTTACAAAATAAAATGAAACATGGATGTCTCCCAAAGGAAGAAGGCAGTGTCCTTTAAGTTTTTTTGCATTGCCAATGGGTTCTCATTTGAAAGTAAAGAATGGAAAAAATATAAGAAACGTTTTCTGAGATGAATCTTTTTGGCCACTGGGTGCCATCCTTGCTCCACTTTAAGGCTGATCGCCTTGTGGCATCTCTCTTAAGGAGTGAAATGTTGAAAAAGGTAATAACAGTGCAATTTCACACCACCATAATGTTTGCGTGCATGCATGTAGGAGAATACGTTAGCAGCACAGGCAGTGCGTACTTGTGCATGTCATCCAGAGACTTGGGAAAGAAATATCCTCCCAGGTTCAGCCATGTTATATCCAGTCTCATACCCAGCAATTTGCTTTTGTGTTCCTTCATCAGCTGGTAAAACTGAGACTGTGTTGAAAGACCTGTTCCCACACAGGAGTGTGTGAATGATTATGATCTTATGTAGTATTAATTTAGGCTCTGGGATTTATTTGGTAGAAAAAATTACATATATTTTCTAGACCAATTCATGTTTGGAGTGCATAAGCCTGTGTGATCCAAGCAAAACTATATATAGCATGTGTTGTGTGAGAAACAGTTGCAATTACAACCTTCTGTGGGTTATGTGTTACACTGTTTTATTGTCTGCCTGTTGGGAGTAGGGATTCCGCAATTGTTTTAGTCTCCAAAGCCTCTTCATTTAGTCTGAGCAAAATAACAGGCAGAGGAAATGTACCTTCTAACAGAGAGATTGCGTCAGTAGTTTTGTGGTTTAAGTCTTTTAAATATAAAGTGTAAACACTTTGAAAGTATGAGAAATAGACTCCAATGCTTTGCTTTCTTGCTGCAACGGTATAGAAAATGTGCAGATTGTACCCCAGGCAAAACCAGGAAACTGAATATTTTATGAAGCCATTTCTGTGAAGTGTTCCATCATCTTGTGCTTTGCAAGAAGCTACACCCATCTCTGAACACACACACACACACACACACACACACACACACACACACACACACAAAAACAAACACACAAGCATGCACTCACACAGAGAGCTGAGAACATCATCTGTCAGTGTTTCCCAGCACCTTTGTGGTCCCCCTGCACGGAAAGCATCCTGTTTGATGTGCTTCAACATAATTCAACTAATCCTGCTTTCTGCACTGTTATGCAGCTGTCCGGGTTTTGTCCCTGGAATACAAGAAGCTTTATGAGCACACAAACCCACCCCAAAACAACAAAAATTTGTTTCCATTTATGGCCTTCTTAAACTCTACTGTTAAAGTGATTCCAGGTATCTACTTGCATTATCTATATTTTACCCTGAAGGAGACCTGTGGTTGTGGGTGGTGGTGAGCAAAGGTTGTAAGTGGCATAATGAAGGCAACACCAGGGCAAGCTGTTGCAAGACCTGGTCTATAGGGAGTGCTCCAGGGTTGTGTGGCAGTGAAGTAGGAAAGACCTTGATGAGCTGAGTGCTGGCTGGCACAGTAATGCAACCCCATCGTCTGGCTCGTTTCTCACTTAACATTCACATTAACTGCCTCTCTGAGTGAGCAGTGGCTGAGGTATTTGTGCATCCTACAGCTTTGTGCCAGACATGGGAGATAGACAGTGTACCTAAAATGGAGTCATGTAGACAGACCTCTTCACTGAGATTCATAACTCCTTGGCTGATGTGATGGCCCCTCTACAGAACTGTATAAGCGTAGGATAAGATATATTCAAAACATAAATTTGGCAGATGCAAGGTGTCTAGGAGAAAAACATCAGCCAGATATAATAATTTGCATGTATTGGTAAGGCCTTCACTAAGAACCTCATGAGTGATAAGAAACAAGCATGTATGACTGTGCTGCAACCTATGACCTCAAAGCAGCAATAGATGAAAGCAACTTTTGTTTAAAATAATATACAGGTAGCATGTAAAGAGTTAAATAAATACAAGATTTAGTTGCCCTTTTTTTGTTGTTGAAAAAACAGGATCTGTACATTTAATTTTTTCTGAGAAGTTTAGCGATGATCAGGCTGTGAGTTGAGTGTGATACAGAGCTCTGTGCCTGTGTGTTCTTGGGCCTTCTCTTCTGGTGTAGTTTGTGAGATGAAGGGTGTTGTGGAGGATGCACTTTCTGCTACCGGGAGAGGGATTGGGCTCTGCGTTCACAGTCTGCCCTCAGTCTCACACAGAATAATCCTCCTGGCTTATTAAACTGTGGCAAGATGAAACTCTGAGAGTTTTTTGGAGAATAATCTTTTTGCCAGTCCGGAATGCTCCTAGGGAGTGATTGATGGATTTGAAATAGAATAGGAGGGTTTCTTTTAAACCTGGAACCAGAATTTGATGAAAAATAAGGAGAAAAAGACAAAGATAAGACAAAGGTTAAGGATAATCACTGCAATGCTCTCTGCAGCATCTCTGTACATATACGTTGCAAATTTGAAGATGTTTTGAACATTACTTATTGTCTACCTGACAATCTTCTGCTATAGCTGGCATGTCAGCAGACCAGAAATAGGATTTTCTCCCCAGTGGAGCAGCAGCCCACTCTCGCCACCAATCACTGTACTGCCTGACTGATTTGTCACAAGTGCTCAGAAGGAAAATGTTGGTGGTCAGCAGGGACACCGCCTGGTACCATTGCTGTGCAGTCCTGTAGCACTGCCATAGCACATCACCAGCAGTCCTGCAGACTGGCTTGGGTGCAGTGGCTGCTGAAGTATGCTGGCATAGAAAAGATACTGTAGCAGCAGTGTGTATACGCCACTGTGGCACTGGTGGAGATTTTGAGGCTTTATTGGGTTTTTTTTTACAATGGTGGGGTTTTGTTTTCATTTTAGTGTCTATTCTTGGCACCACCTTCACTTCTTTCTCTCTCATACACTCTCTCACACCATGTGTCCAACTGAGAACTGCACAGTTCAGGCTGTTTTCCACCAAAAAAGCCAGCTCCTCACTGTGCCTTCATACCATGTCCTCTGTGAGAACCCTGACCCTGCACCTTCCACCCTTAATCAGTTTTTAACTCTTCTGAATCCTCAAGGAAGCAGCTAGAGCCTTACCCCCCACCCCCCCGCCACCTTTCTTAGATAGTGGAGAGGGGAAGACTACCTTGTATCCCTCTTCCTTCACCCTCACAAATTTATGGGCTTGAGTGGGTCAGTGTCCATTACCCGTTTTGCTCTTCATGGGAGCAACAAAGCTCTCTACCCACCAAAACCAAGTAAGGCTGCTGTGGGAAATGGCAGCCTGCATGCCTGACACTTTTGTATCGTGGAGAAACACTTGTCCTGGGTTTGCTGCTTGTGTTTGGGACAGAGACTGAATAGACCTTTTGTATGAGCTTCTCATCTGCACCAATGGTCATAAAAAGTTGACAGTTGCTAGCCTGTAGTATGTGACACACTGGTTATTTCCTAATCACCATAAGCCAAAAGGACGTGAACACTCCCTTGCGCGCCTCGGGAGATCATTGTGTCAAATGTGCATGCCCTGTAAAACTCCAGTCCTAGGCTGCTGTGGTTATGGACTTCGGCCTTAAGAATAATAGATGCTCAGACCATTAATTGCTTTTATTTTATGTCTCTGTTCTTTTAAAACAGAAAATTCTTGTTCCTTTTATAGGCAGCCATATATTTTGTTTCTGTGTACTGGGAAAAAAAACTTTAACCAAGGATTGATTTTTAGCAACATAAATAATGAATTTTGTGGGGTTTTTTTTCTGTTACAGTTTGCAACAAAATTTTAAATGGAGTATTTTTATCTCTAAAATTTATTATTCCTTTTGATATGTTCCAATTTCAAAAAAGTGGCATGTTCAGAAAGGATAGATTGACTGATCAGAAACATTTGAAATACTATCAGCTTTTTAGCTATAATTCTGGGCCTACCACATGTAACACTGTAATAATACATCTTGTGTTAACCTTCTAAAAATAAAATTATAAGAAGACAAATCATTTCCTTAGACACATACAGTTTTATACCAAAAGCAGGAAGTAAAACCCACATTTTTATCCTAAGCTCTCAATGCATGATAATAATTAAAAAATCCTAATTGCTACATGTGATATTGATATATTGCTTAATGGCTACTTGTCTTGTTCTAATAGAAGAAGCAGAACAAATAGCTTTCTTAATGCCTTCTAGTTTCTCTTTTAATTGAAGCAAATATTAGTATTCATACTAAGCAGTAGTTGTTTGGTAAATGATGAACCAAATACAACTTTTTGAAATAATACTAAATGCAACTTGCTTTGTTCCACATTGCATGTCTAAATCACATTATTGTGCCAGTTAAGGATGAAGCAGTTTGTGCTACATATACATGCTTCAGCTGCAGAGTCTGAAGCTGGATGCAAGAGCTAAGGACTCAGACACCTCCTGTGGGACTTCAGGCATTTGATTTCAGAATCACAACCCTCTGATGATTTGCTGAGTTGTTCTGAAAAGGTCTTAAATATATATATCTTGTTTCAGAGACTGTTGATGTCATTTGCATCTGAACAGTGGAGTCTGGCACACAGAAACAGGGAGTCTGGTAGATCTGACAGTAGCCAAGCTGTATGAGATCTCCTCATCTCATGTTCTCATCCAGATGCTTTGGGCAAATCCAAACCTTCACTCCTATCTTGTTCCAGTTTCCAGTTATGGTTATTTAAGTGTACCTGTGACCTCACGCAGAGAACTTTAGTTTGGTGGGAGTTGATGAAAGACAAATAAAATGGGGCTTTTTTTTTCTTTTGACCCTTCTTGAAAAGGGTCATTGGACTTCCTGATCTCAAGAACCCCTTTCCAGTGTAAATGATTCTGTGATTCTGGGCAAATTCACTCTAGAAAGCAGCATCAATGCTACTGTGATAATCACATTTTTTAAAATAGAATGACAACTTAGAGAATCAGACAGGTGCAAATTTTAAGTCTCTTCCACACCTACTCCCTGTTACTGTAAGTATTTTAAAATTCCCTCTAAATGCCACTGTCCTGCTTCTGCTGCGGTTGGTCATTGGAAAAGAGGTGCTAACTCAGCATCATGAAGGGCAGAGAGATGCCATCATCAGTCTGCAGTAACAGATGGAGGCCTTTAAAAGTCACATTGCTCTGGCATTAAAACATCCCTAAGCCGAAACATTTGATTCTTTCCCCTTTGGAAAGAGTATGAAATGTGTCAGACTGGAACATAACAAGCTTTGGTTTTCCATGGCAATGAAGTGCAAAATTTGACCACTACTGCTAACAACTGACTATAAAGATATGTTTTAAAAGATGCCTGCAGCTATAAATATAAGCAAATATCTCAGAAGCCTTTAGACATGAAAAGAACCCTACATAAATAAAAGTCTTTGCAATCAGAAAATGCTGTCTCCAATAGAGAGACAGAATTCTGAGAGATTAAAGAAAGCATTGCCTTTAAATATTCTTCACTTTGATGCTTTCTTTGCAGTTTTTTTTCCATCACTCTAGCAGTGTTTTGTGATTATGAAACTGTTATCCATTCAACATGTCATTGTCCATAGGGCTATCTAAAAAGTGGACTATATTCAATACTGAAATTTACTGTTATGGAATAGATCTGATATCACATGGGATAGTAGCTGAGCATACCAAGTGGTAGATGTGCTATTTATTTGAACAGAGCTGTACTAATGTATTTTACAGTAGGTTTCAGAATGCTGTCCTTGTATAATGAGCACTGATATCCTATCCACACAGGAAGTAAAACTGAAGGATAAAGAGTTTAAGCTGACACAGCAAAGTAGGATTTCAGCCCCGTGTTTTCTGTGTTTAGATGGACTGCTTCCATGCAAGTGAACACTTTACAAGCAGAATACTTTATTAAGAACTTGCCAGCTTCCTTACATCTGCTGTTATTGCATTATCAAATACAGACAAAGAGGTTTGCTAATAATGCAGTATTAGAAGATGTGATGGTTCGGGAGTTAGCTCCCCTCCTCCCCCATTGGAATTCACCCAGACTAGACTCAGCCAGCTGAGGAATTAAGGAATGAAGCTTTATATTCACAGCTTAGCACAATATACAAGCACATATTTACAATATATTACAAATATTTACAGCTATATACAAAAATATACAAGTTAAAGGTAATACAGAAACACAATACCCCTCCTGGAAATCAAGGTCCACAAGAGGGGTTCCCAATCACTCTTCAACCTTATCCCAGAATCCGCTTTATGTGTAAGGTGAATTAGAAGGATTGGTGAGGTAGGTTAGAAGTAGAATTGATTAGTTGGGTTACACAGATCCAGCTAGAAGCCAGGGAGAAAGACATCAAACTCCACAGAGAGTGACACTGTCTTATCTATGTTTGTGTCCTTGCTTTTGTACATCTCAGTAAACCTATGAGCGAAGTAGACATTACCATTGTATTCTTTTTGCAGCCTATAATCTATTTTTTCTCATTAAAATATTCCAATTAGCCTCAAACCGTCACAGAAGAAGTAGTGCAAAACCATTTAGTAAGCCTTATTTGCCTATGTGTTGATTGATATGTTAGTACTATGTTCTTTGTATATAATGGGATGAAAAACTCTTTGCATGTACAACTGATGCTGAATGAAGTTAATACAATCAGACACTTAAGCTGTACATATCCTCTATTTAAGAAACTTCTAAGCTGCCTATCAGTGTGTACCAATCTGTAGGTAATAAGGATGGAATTAAGAGGCTTATGGCAAGTTGAGACAAAATATAATCACCACATTGCAATTACCCTCTCTCCTGCACTGACCACAACTCTTACAACCAAATTCTGCTGATACAGTTTTTCCCTATATAAGGAGTTATCTTCCTCTGACCATTTTTCATGCTGGCAGCATGTAGTCTGTCTACTTGTCTCCACTGTCTCTCTCCACATCTGACTACCTGGAACTTGAAGACTTTAGCTTAGTATAGTTTTCACTTGCTGAAAAATCACAGGAAGTTTGGTTTGTAAAACTTTGTGTATCATTAGGGAAATCCAGAAATTTTCTTCCCTGTTTGGAAAGACTATGATGAGCTTACAGCAGCTATCACACCTAGAAGTTATTCAGGACAGGAAGCCTGATCTCTGTCACTTACCTCTAAGCAATCATTCTTGTACTAGTTATAACTATAAATTTATTCAAATATAATTTGTAAGAGGGTATTTAATGGCATGCTTTCCATACATTTTCTGACTAGGAGGACTGGTCATTATGAAGGTACTGGAGTGGTACATAATAGAAACTCGAAGTAGGATTAAAAGGAAAGAAATTTGCAATAATTTTAACCAAGCTGAATGAAAAACCATTCAGGAAATATGTTCAGTAAGAGGAGAAGAAGTCTCTCTTCTTGATGGTGTTGATTGATTGTGATCACTTTGTTCAGCCCTTACCATGATAATGTTGTAAAGTGCTCTGTGTTCCATGTATTTGGAAGTATGATGGTTACGAATGGCATATCACCCTTTCATGATGGCTGATGTAAGGTATTGTAAGGTCACTTGTCTCTTAGCTGTTCATGTATACCAACCAGGCTGTGAAGCAATTTAGATGACAGGAAAGAGCAATGAGGAAAAAAAAGAACCTGTCTCTAATCCTGAAATAGATACAAAGGCATTTTTCCTCCTTCCTATATCCATCCCACCCCATTTCATTGCACACCTGAGTATGGAGTAGCCACAGCTCCTACCTCTGTGCTCTCCTTTTAGGGGCATGGAGTCCTCTTTTTCAGGTGGTAATAGCTTCCCAGTCTGGTAACTGGGCAGTTTGTACTTTATTAGGCAAGATCAGTTTCCTTCCCTGTGTTATGGCCAGCTCATGTTTGTGGTTCCTTTCCAAAAATAAATTCTTCCTTTAATACCAGGGGGTATGGATATGTGACCAGCGGAGGCATGTCCAGCTTTAATTTACCATACAGAACAGCCATGTGAATTTTTATCAAGGATGAAGAGCATTGAAATTACTTGGTCTGCAGGGTAAAAAGACTAAAGAGTGTAATGTCCTTAAATGTTTTTAGAAAAGGAAATTGAACTTCAAAATGTTCAAAAGGAAGCAAGCCTTTTAAGTTATTTTAAATCACTGTGGGGCTTTTAAAAGTAATTTCACTGTAACTTAAATTTTAATTGCTTGCCCTTTCCTCTTATTGTCATGATGCTTTCATCCCCTCTGTTTTCTTGGAAGAGTGCTGTTATTGCTGTTTATTTTAAGAAATCCACTGGGATTTGTCCTACAGTGAAGCAAAATTTCAGGGATGGCTATGTTTTAATATTCTGTATTATGAATATTTTTATATATTTGTAATTTTTAAAATGAAGTTTTAATGACTGCTCTCCTATAAACCCCAGACTGCTGCATTTCCAGCATAAGAAGCTGAGGACAGACAATGCCAGGTGCAGCCAGAATATTGCTGTAGCCCCACAACATATCATTTTTTAAACATTATTCAAATTAGTCTCAACACTCATAATTCTGTTGTTTCCTTTATTGCTGTTGTAAAGCAAATGGCTCTTTTATATAAATGTTATCTCCTGGCTATTAATTCAGCAGTTATTTTGGATTATGGCACTCCTGTTAAATTTAGGAATGTAAAACCTCATAAATATTCAAAAGTTTCAGACTTACTTAGGAAGAAATTGTTTTTGACTTACTTTGTTAATATCCTGTTGTTCAGTTTGTAATAGATTTGGAATATATTGTTATTTCTTCACTGTTTGTCAAAGCGAAAAACATTTGTAGCTGAGCAGCTGCTTCAAATGTTCTTCCTTGAATTGTAACAGGCTGGTAAAAGTGTTTGTTTCCAGTAAAAAAATAGCAAGGAAAATATCTGTTTTCCTTTGAGAGGACAAAAATGTGAACATTTTAATCAAAGCCCACTTCAGAGTTAATAAAAATGCAGCAGTAGGTTTGCAGAGATAGTTTTAACCAAGCAATTTCAAGTACATCTACTTACAATCAAGTGCTTTTTTTTCCCCCTGCATCTTTATTAAACTTCTCTATAAGGAAGAAACATGGATAAACATGTTTATTCTCTCAGAGACATTCTGTAGAGAGTGCATTTGCTATGTAATGAGCACATTCATACACAAAATGCATCTTGAGCATCCCTCAAAGCTCTGAAGAAAAACTGAATGATTAAAAAGTCACCATTTTTGCATAACTGCTGAAGGTCTGGACAAGGTCTGAGCCAATATTCCTGTTTCACACCTAGCCATATTTTCTCTCTTTACCTTAGAAGTAAGGAATACATATTTTTTCAGCTAAATCTTAGAGTGATGATGTATAACTCCTGTTGGGATCATCTAGAAGTATTTCAACTATTTCTGTAATTATTTAAAAAATTCAAAGACAGACAAAGCTACCATGCAGTTATCAGAGGTAGTATCTCTGCCTGCCCTCTACAGAGGTTCTTCAGCTGTCTCCTGGGATGACACCTGGGTTGATGAGTTTGTTGTTTTTCGTATGTCACTTTGACCTCACTGACATAACACCATGGCTTTCTGTGGGATTGGCATGTTTTATCAGGTGCTGAACTGAAAGACTTTTCTTCTAGCTGGCAAATAAGTTAACACTGCCATATGTCAACACCATTTTACGGCAGACTTACACTATTTTCTCTTACATGGTATAGCTAAACCAGCCTAATGTCTGCATAAAGTAATTATCTTGGTGACACTTTGACTTTTTACATTTCAGTAATTTGTTGATGTTAGGGTGCAATATTTCAAAACACAGGTTTTCAAAAAGTAAACCGTAAGGTGATCACATAGAAGCTGTAACTGTAAAGGTGAATTTACAGTTGCATGAACAGATTGGTGTTTTATGCAAGTGAGTAGTTGGATTTGCCATGCTAGCTGAGTCCATGCAATTTTGACTAATTTAGCATGGTCCAGCTCATGGCCTGTGGGCTGGATCCAGATCTTTTTGTAAGGTTTCTACCTGACTCATCCTCTTTTCACCGTGAGAGACAGAGAACAAATGCTCCTTCAGCAAGCACAGCCTTCTCTACCTGCCCTCTCTGGGAAGTTAAGTGGCAAGTCCAAAGTGTAAGAAAAGGCAAACAAGCCCATGAGTGTTGTCAGCACTTCTGCTTGGTTCCTGCAGGAGTTGCCATTGGGTCAGCCACAGCACATCTGTGTGAGCAACTGTGCACATCAGTCAGCCCTGCACCCACATTCACATGTCTTTTGTGTGCATGAAAAGCCTGTTCCTCTCTTATAAACAGAACAAAAGTCTGCTGTTACATGAACAAAACAAAATATGAGGCTTTTGCTGTTGTTCATTAACTTACAACATAATCAGCATATTGAAAATTATGATTGTTTCACTTTGAAACGTTCTTCTGCTAGACATTTCTTGTATAGTTTGGAGTTTGGTAGTGAACAGTGTAAAACAAAAGGTACTTGTATGCTTATAAATTTAAAGGCATTTGGATAAGAAATTCTGCAAAAGAGTATTTCCTTTTCATTTCTGACTGGTAGCAATTAAAGTTCCCAGCTGTTGCTTATCCAGATGTTCTTGCCTTGTGTTGCTGCAGTAGCTGTAAAGTGGTCAGCTCACACAATCTAAATGCGGTATGTGGGCTCCAGTTAGAATCATGAGCATACTTCCTGCTCACACTAGCTTCTTCTCTCTCCCCACTGTTAGCTTGATGCATTTGTATTTCTCAGGTGAAGACTTTCATTGCTCAGCTTTTGAAACAAGCAGAGGATATATTGGCAGGTCAGAGCTGATGTATGGATGGTTTCTTGTAAAGAGTAACATAGAAAAGAAGACAGATTTTGAATTGGAAGTTTCCCTTTCCCTCTGGCATTTTCAGGCAGCAAACATCCCTCTGGTGTCAGAACTTGGCATTGATGATATCCATTTTGATGACTTCTCACTTGATGTGGATGCCATGATTACTGCAGCCCTGCGGATGTTCATGGAGCTTGGAATGGTTCAGAAATTTAAAATTGACTATGAGGTAACCATCTGTGCTTCAGAGATATCTGCAGCTTTTGTCTTGGCACTGCTCTGTCCATTTGTACACATTTAGTAGCCCTGATACAGTTTGTACTTTAAATTTCAGACGCTGTGTAGGTGGCTTTTGACGGTTAGGAAGAATTATCGAATGGTTTTGTATCACAACTGGAGGCACGCTTTCAACGTCTGCCAGCTAATGTTTGCCATGTTAACTGTAAGTATCCAGCTACCTGCACAGTCCTCTAAGAGGTTTCACTGCCATGTTGCCTTACCTGTCTAAACGTTTTCCAACATTTTATTTCTTTTCTACTTATTATGATACTTCTTCATTTCTAATAGAAATGCACACAGAAGTTACTCAACTTAAGGTGACACATATTTGGCAAAATGTTATAGTGTTTTAGTGACAGTGATACCACAGGCACATTAAAATGACTTAGAACAGATGGCAGTCTTGGAATGAGCTTGTTATTGTAGATATTGATCTTACCAAAATGGTTTTCTTTTGGAAGTCCCTGATTTGACATTTATTTCAGAATTTTGAATTGGGAAGTACAAAACCAAGGAATATTATAACCCCACAAGTATTTATTATGTTGATATTTATTACCTTCTTATCCAGCATCATCTAAACAGTTGTAGAAAGTATTACTTAAAACATTTTAGAATTGTATTCCAGCACAGTGATCTAAATTATTCTTGTGTCTCTCTAACTCTTAGTGTGTTTGTCTGTTAGTGTGGGCACTAACATTTCTGGGTTTTAACATCCATTAGCACCTGCAACTCCTTTTAGCCTACAATTCTGTTGAAAGCAACACTGCTCTTACTTGCTACTCACTAACTAGAGACACCATAACGACCACACTGAATGAAATAATCCATGCTTGGCTAAGTGAAGATCAGGTTCATGATCACCTGAAGAACCTGAAAGTGTTCGAGTCCATGGGACCTGACAGGATACATCCACAGATACTGAGAGAACTGGCAGATGAGGTTGCCAAACCCCTCTCTATTATATTCCAAAAGTCATGACGGTCTTGTGAAGTCCCCACTGACTGGAAAAGGGGAAACATAACTCCCATTTTCAAACAGGGTAGGAAGGAGTAGCTGGGGAACTACAGGCCAGTCAGTCTCAGCTCTGTGCCGGGTAAGATCATGGAGCAGATCCTCCTGGAGGCACTATTGAGACAGGAGAATAGTGAAGAGGTGATTGGGTCCAATCAGCATGGCTTCACCAAGGGCAGATCCTGCCTGACAAACCTGGTGGCCTTCTACGAACAGGTCACAACATTAATAGATGAGGGACAAGCAACTGATGTCATTTATCTGGACCTGAGTAAAGCCTTTGACACTGTCCTGCACCATATCTTGGTTTCCAAGCTGATGAAACATGGGCTTGATGGGTGGACCACTAAATGGATAAAGGACTGGCTTGATGGCTGCATCCAAAGAGTGGCTGTCAATGGCTCCATGTGCAAGTGGAGAACAGTGACAAGCGGAGTCCCTCAGAAATCAGTCCTGGGACCAGTCCCGTTCAACATCTTTGCAGGTGACATGATCAAAGGCATTGAGTGCACCCTCAGCAAGTTTGCTGATGACACCAAGCTGTGTGGTGCAGCAGTCATGCTGGAGGTCAGGGATGGCATCCAGAGGGACCTGGATATGCTGGAGAGGTGGGCACAAGCCAACCTTATGAGGTTCAACAAGGCCAAGTGCAAGGTCCTGCACCTGGGTTGGTGTAATCCCAAGCACAAATCCAGGCTAGGCAGTGGCTGGCTGGAGAGCAACCCTGAGGAGAGGGACTTGGGGGTGCTGGTGGACAAGAAGCTCAACATGAGCCAGCAGTGTATATTTGCAGCCCAGAAAGCCAACCAGATCCTGGGCTGCATCAGGAGAAGTGTGGCCAGCACGTCAAGGGAGGTGATTCTCCCCCTCTACTCCACCCTGGTGAGACCCCATCTGGAGTATTGCATCTAGTTTTGGAGCCCCTNGCTGGAGGTGGGGAGATTCAGACTGGACGTGAGGAGGAAGTTCTTCACCATGAGAGAGGTGAGAGCCTGGAATGGGTTGCTCAGGGAGGTGGTTGAGGCCCCATCTCTGGAAATGTTTAAGGCCAGGCTGGATGAGGCTCTGTCCAGCCTGATTTAGGGTAGGGTGTCCCTGCCCATGGCAGGGGGGTTGGAACTAGATGATCCTTGTGGTCCCTTCCAACCCTGACTGATTCTACAATTCTGTGATTCTGATTAATTCTTGTAAATGGATCAATAAAATCTTGGTGGTCCTGGATGTGTAATATCCTGTTTCATACATAAAAAGAGAAGCAACGCATCTGTAGAAGTAACACTTTTCACTCTACTTTACATTTTGGGTTTGCCACATTTCCAGATAATAATTCACCTTTTTCCATTTATTCTTCCTGTTCAGTTTTAATGGCCAGAGTCATCTGTTGTGAACCTTAGAGGGGACTTATTAAGAGTATTTGTGCAAGTATTTATTTATCTGGGATATCATGTACTTTTTCTCTAACTTTTAATCAGTGAATGTTTACATTTTTGATGCTGGCTGGTCTGTGGAGCATGGTTAGCATTTAAACCGAGTCTGTAGAGGTGGAGATTTCATGGCCTGTGCCATTCACAGCAAATGTCACAGGTGTTGCACGGACTTGGGATCGTTTCCTGCTCACAGGGAACAGCAGTCTTGTGCATGAGTTCTCAGCTATCCTCCTACGTTTGGTGTGGTCTCTGTGGCAGAACTTTGTGTCAGGTGAGAAAAAAGTATGACACACCCTAGCAGGCAGATACTGGCCTAGTGATAGGTGCATCCCAGCTACGTGGGTTTGCCTCTCTGGGCATCGATGGATTAGTACCATACACCGTGAGACAAAGGAAATGGAGACATTCAACAAAGAGAGAAACCTCTTTTGGGAGTGATACCGTTCAACTGAGCAGTAATAACATTTCAGCAGGCAGTTTCTGATGATCTCTAATGAACTCTCATGGTAATGTGTAGGCATAAGTAGTTTTTAAAGGTTTATATGCTTGATAAGCTTCAGCTATAGAAAAATGAAGAGGTTTTTACTCCGGGGAGTGAGGGCGAAGTCAGGTCGTGCCGTTCATCTGGGAATTAGATTAATTCCCAGCAAACTCTGCCAAGGTGGTGAGTCCACAGACTTCACCAGTGAGGACCTCTAGGTGGAGCTCCGAGGCCAGGTTTTGGGCATGCTGCTCTCTCCGTAGGTTACACTTTCCCACCAGGCATCTCCATCTCAGCTAGGGCTGAGTAGCTGCGTTGGCAGTCAGCAGGGAGAGAGCAGAACCCTGCTGCTTCAGCAGTCACAAACAAGCCTATGAGGCTTCAGACATTAACTGCTTTGACTGTGGTTCTCAAAGCATAATTTCCACTTAGCATCAGCACAGGGGCACAACTGTCTGTGGGGGCTGAGCTGGGATGTTAAAGCCAAGCTCATTTCATTACCCACACTCCTGATAATAAGCCAAATGACCAATTCCATGTGCAGGGCTCGATGCATGTGTCTGTGGTCCACCTCACTTCACTGCAGCTCTGACTGAGAACAAAGTTCAGTTGTACGATCTGCTCAGGCTGCTCTCCCTTCCAGAGAGGAGAAGCAAAAAGATGCAAAAGAAAAAGTCAAGAGACTAGTAATAGCATAAGGCTTATTACTCTTACTGTGTTTGTCTTGGGAGAACCACCCATGTTAGTATGTGACTTGCTTTTATCGCTTGTAAAAAGGGGAAAATTCTTCAACCATCAGAGGTAGGCTCTGATGGTCAAGGAGGTAGTGCTCTGTGTACTTATTGTACTCTATTCCTGATTCCCCACCAGCAATACTGACTGCACTACAGATATAAGGCAATAGGTCTATTGTAGGTCATTTTCAGGTCAGACTTTGCACAACATAGTAATTTCTGCCTGGAATGTGACAGTCTCTAATGGCTTGAGTGTGCTCCCACTGAATGCAGAAGGAAAATTCAGCTGGGTTGAACAAACTAAGCAATGGAAATCCAACAAATCTTAAACCAGTAATAACTGTTAACAACTCCTGGGCGAGCCTTCTGCCTATCTAAGCTATGTTCTTGTATCTCTAAGTATGCATTTTGTCTCCAGTTAGACAACAGTTACAAGCCCAGTCCTGTAATCCATACTTCTGTATTTCAGACTCACTCAAATATTCTGAAGACAAGCACTGACACAAGACTGCTTCTGTGAGTTAAGGACATCACATAAGAATAACTGCAAGCTCAAGCCCAGGCTTCATTATCCATGCCTCTGCTTACCACAGTACATATTGGTACTTATTTAAAAAAGTAAACTGAACAAATAAGCGATACAAAATTAAAATCCCATCTGTTGTGCTAACAAAGCATATAAATGTAGAGCAAGGTATAATGAATCCAATTCATTTCCTGACATGAAAGAATGACCTCCATAACTCACTGGAGACTCTGCCACTAAGAGTTATGGGTCATTCCTTTTCTGGTGAAAATAAATTTTACTGCACCGTTGTCTACAGCCATGTATTTTTTCTCTCTGTGTAGATTCAAAAAATGGGGAAATGTAATCCTCTTTTTTCCTGTGTTATGTTCAAAGGAGATATTCCCTTACTGACACTGACAAGACTTTTGATTAAGTAAAATGTTGCATGTACTTTTGGGATATTGCTACTGTTAATAATTTCCTTAATCAGTTTTTTTACATTTTCAATATAGATCACAACCTTGAGTTTAATCAAAGCTTGCGTTATGCTAAAAAATATTTATTACAGCATCAATTTTAACAACTTCTAAGTTGTTTCAACTTAGTTGTGAATGTTTTCTCTAGATAGACACTTAACATATGGCACCTAGTTTTTTACTCCTTCTTCAAAGCAGATATTTATTATTTGCTACGTAAGAGCAATGTTTTAAAAGCAAAAATCACTATTTATAATTTCTTCTGCCTGTGTAGCTGTTACTAAAACTAAAGTAAGGAACACAATTACACAACTAGAAATCCAGAGTATATTCAACTGACTTTATACAGTAATGGATTTTACATAAAAGGCATGTTCTCATATTTGATCATCTCTTTTTGATATGTAAACTTTGAACATAATTACAAAGCTTTCACAGCATGTCCTGCACTTCCTGAGTTCCCTCTGAAATGCATTCCTGAGCACCTGGGGGAACTTGGCTCCCTGTATTGCCTAAATATTAACTACAGCCACATTTCAGACTGTGGAAACAGAGGCTATTTGGATTTTAATGTGCATTTGTTCAAGTAGCATTTCTGGTCTTCAGGGTGAAAAGCAGAATTTTCACATAGTGTTGCATCAATTGACTGGCATTTTTTAGGTAGGGCAAACGAGTCCAATTGACATTCACATGGTATCACTTTGTATCACTTCACCCTCTTCTTGCTAGTAGATGAAATTATGCCCCACTCAAAATCAATGGAATTTTGGATTTCTTACACACTGTGCCTAACTGAGAAGTGTTACTGGAGGCTGGCACTGTGAAAAGACAAGGGTTATGGTGTTCCAGCTCCGACAGTCAGTTTTGCAGGCATAGCTGAAGAACCAAGTAATTCCTGCCATGGGTAAGATACACGGCACCAAAAAGGTAATATCCCATGCAGGCTCCAGCACCTCCTCCTGCTCAGGATGCCTGAGGCTGGCAACAGCAGGTGGCAGTTCAGGCAGAAAACCACTATTGCAAATATCCGTGATAAGACATATAGCGGTAAAAAAGAAATGTTTCTAGGATCAGCTCCCCCATTGACAAGGACATATCTGGCCTGAGCTGCTCATGAGAAATTTCAGTACAACAGTTTTCAAAATTGTCTCCCAAATTTAAGTGGGTATCTGTAGCAGAAATATGCCATTTGAGAGATTTCTTCTTTAAATCATGTCGGTTTATTTCATGTGTCCCAGATAACAAATCTCATAATAGTTCGTAACAGTTCCAGAGTATATTTTTAGCTGGTTTCTTTTACAGGTCTTTTAATTTAATATTTCAGCTATCTTTGACAGTAGGGATGGTCACCTTAGAAATGAAGGCTGTCTAAATACTTCTCTGAACAATAATTTCAGAATTGAATTAATTTAGTTTTGTATTTCTCTGATACAAAATTCCCGTTCCTGTCATAGTAGTTATCGGTGTTTGGTTTTAGCTCTTTTTGTGCCTTCTGAGTGGTGGAAAAATGGCATGCTAGAAGTGCAACAGAGAGATAATAACATATCACTCCAAGGATGTTATCTGTTCTGCTAACCATCTAACATACAGCAGGGACTATATATGACAATAAAACATTTATCTTCTCCTTACTCAAACATTCCTGGTATCAAAACAAAGTTGACTTGCTCGATGGACTAACATTACTTATCCCTTCTGCTACTGATAGTTACATCTGACTTTTTTTTTTTTTTTTTTCCTCCCTGCTCTCAGACTGCAGGATTTCAGGAGATTCTAACTGAAATTGAAATTTTAGCTTTGATTGTGGGATGCTTATGTCATGACCTTGACCACAGGGGAACCAACAATGCCTTCCAAGCCAAGTAAGTTTTCTAATTCTTATTACTTTAATCTGTTTTTCTTCCACAGAAGAGCAAAAGGTGACCAGGAAAAAGAAGGAAGCATTCATTTCAGACCTCCTAGGCCAAGGCCAAGTATTCCTATTCTTGTACATAGCAAGAGACCATCCATCTTTATCGTTCTGTGTTCTTTTAGGTAATTGCTGTCTTGTCCAGGCTGTTGAACTGACATCACCTATTGAAACGTGTTGCCAAAACTTGATGTACTTTTCAGTCACAAATATTATTGATTCTGGTATTCAACCCAGGAAACACTGGAACTGTCTGAGTTGTTCTTGCTGATTGGAATGGATGACAATAAGCAAAAATTTGTTCCACTATTAAGAGGAAAAAAGGTAAAACTGATACAATGCTTTCACAAAAATTTTCACAGCAGTGTAGGCAAGCACATATAATGTAATTCCTAGTTTATGAAGTATGAAACTGTTGCCATCACACTGGAGCTCTGATGCAAATTGCTTGCACTGACGTAGTTACCTCTACCACATGCTTAGCAGCTGTGGAGTGGAGTGTCCTGGCTCTGTAGAAAAGCCTCTTCCCAAGCCTGCCCCCCACATCAGAGCACACAGGGTCTGTTCAGAAGCATGCTGCAGTGGGCAGGGATGGGCTGGCCACCCCTGCGATGGTCAGTACCCACTGGAACACAAAGCTGGATCTCAAAGACAGATTCTTCCATCACCTATGTGCAGTCTTGCTGTTCAGACTGTTTTCAATTCTAAAAAAATATTTTATTTTCTTCAGAGTGTTTAGGACCTGATTCAGTGGCCCTGACTTGTATGTGTTTTTATCATCTAGGCTTCTGCCCTTAGATACAGTGGGGCAGAAGCAGGTTTGTGAAAGGTTTGAGAGTACTTCTCACTGTGGTCATAAGGGAACTCCCTTGACAAAGGTAAAATTCTCTCCAAAATCTGTGTTCCCTGAGAAAAGGGAAGGACAGTAAGAAATGTCCCCTGACAACATCCTGGCCAAGTTGTGAAATAAAGCTGTCAGACACAGAGACTCCTACAAATCCCATGTTGTTTTCTTGGCTCCTCAGGTCCTCTGTATTCAGAATATGATATGTTGAAGCTCTCTTGTCCTGCAGATCCCAGTGTGCATTTGCAGCTTTGTCTGTTCTGCATTACTGCTAATCCTCCAGCGTGACGGGGAAGTGGTCAGATGGCTGTCTGAAGATATCTGAAAGACAGCATGACGTTATATTAGCCTCCTACCTTTTGCAGAAATACTGCTCTGCAATATGTCTATGTACGGGCTGCTGCACTTCTAGGAGCATGCTGCCTCAGTGAACATCACTCAACATGATGTTTCTGATATTTGCTAAGCTGCCATTTCCTGAGCTATTGGTGTTGCTGTACAGTCTCAATGAAACAGTGACACTGTCTGGATCTTCAATCACCACAGCAAAGAAAATCAATTGCAGTGCTCAAAAGACAGAGCTCATGGTGCAAAGGTTACCAAGCACTGCTACATGCCTTTTTGCAGCTGAGGCTTGAAGAGAATCAAAAAAGGCAAGACAAATGGAAAGGAAGCTCAGCTGATTGATGTTTATGTTCCTAATTTAAAAAAAGGAGACCCAAGATTTACATCCTGAGTGGTTTAGGCTCTGATTAAGTTAACCACTTCTCCACTGCAACATTACACAATATCTCTTGTACCAAGAGGTGGCTGCATTAAAGACAGAGGTTTCAGCATTAGACTGCTATCAGTTATACTTGTTGTTTGACAATAGAGTACAAAGAGGAGGTTACCATTTTATGACTCCATAAAGAAATTGCTGAAAACATTTAACAAAAGACAAACATTACCACACATGTATAAAACATCCGTGAAAACAGAAGCTGTAGCTTTCATAACAGCAGCTATGATTTATTCCTCTAACCTGACATAAATTTAAGCATCGCATTTTCCTACTTTATCTTCAATGCTGTTGTGTGTGATGAAAGTTCAAGAGGTGTATGATGGAGGTAATATCACAGTTGTCTGAAATGGCTCTGTTACATATTTCAACACCACCTTCTCTGGGGATGGTGTTTCCTGCCCATCCATCTCTCTAATATAACTGCTTCTGATAATTAAATACCAGTATGGCACAGTTTTACAGTATATGCTCCTAGGAGGCTCTTTCTTGTTGTCTCTAGTATAATCTCCTATTTTCATTTCTTTGGATAGAAAAAACTAACTTGTCGCTTTAGGCAGGGTCCCAGGAGTGACGTAATGGTGAACACTAATTATTCTGAAAATTGAGTCATGTTCTCTGTACTTCCCAACAGATCAAAATTTTATAATCGTGTTCTGTATATTTTTGGTTTTTAAACTTAAACCCCCACCTGCTCTGTCTATTTTGAAGCCAATTCTGTTTTACACAATAAACAAGAAAATAGATCCTAAAGAGATGCTAAATTTTACTTCTCTATTCACTACTCTCACTTGTGTATTTTTTAAGTGCATGATTTTGGATAGAGATAGAACCTTGCTTCATTTGCAGTTGCCTTTTATTGTTGTGTTTCAGGGTTTTTAAAAGGAGTTTGTAATTATCTGTTGTAAGTAATTGTATTTATATCTATCAAGAATTTGAAATTAGTAGTAGAACAGCCAGTCCTATCTCATGGACATTACTGCACAGTAGTGCACTTGTGCTGTTACATTACTGAGGCACTTTGAAAGTTGCATTACCAAACGTCATGTACCTCCAGGAAAATCTTTTGTCAGGTGATTATATTTAGCAAACGTAAATACCTTGTATCTAGCTTTAAATTAGTAATTTGATCCTGTCAATGATTTTAAGTGTGGTTGCTGACATAGAGAGGGAGAATGTCTCTTCGTGCTTTCGTTACTACATTGTCTCTGAAACTTGCTTCGTAAGCAGACAAGCAGTATTTGTTCACTCCCTGTGTTCTGTTTCAGGAGTGGATCAGCCTTAGCTCAGCTCTACGGCACCTCTGCTACCTTGGAGCACCACCATTTCAATCATGCTGTCATGATTCTCCAAAGTGAGGTACAAAAGCATGACTATTAATCTCACTGTAAGCTATTGGGCAGCTTCAGCCAAAGCAAGGAAATACCACACACGGTACCTTTTTAATGCCCTCTCCTTGAGGAATTATTTATTGGTTACCACAAAGGTCAGAACTAGCACAAAATTAAACAACTTCAAATGCTGATCATATAGCTCAGAGATTATATTTGTCTCGATCAGCTGGGACAAGGAGAATATACTAATCAAATTGTCAGCTTTTCTCAGTTTCTTACATATATCCTGCTCAGTCGTTTGTAGGTAGGCAAAACAAGCTCTTACCTTTTCCCACAGGTGTTGTATTCAGGCTGTCACAATCATCCTTTGCTAGACCAATTTAAATTGCTTTGACACTCTTTTGGTAATAATTTTTTTTTTATTATAGTTTTGAACATTTTTTTAAGTGATTAAAAAGAAATTGTCAGTAATACTGTGCTGTCCAAAGTACACTAGATGCCCCATAGATAAGTATAAAGACACAGTTGTTGCCTTCAATATCTTTTTCGCATGCACTACCCCCGAGAGTAGAAGGATGGAAATGCAGTCCTCACCAAGCAATGGATGAATTTTCTTAATTTACAGAGAAAGGTTGTTACAAAATGCATTCAGTATCTATGCAGCACAATGGGAGACCATATGCTGGTCTGCAGGAACTTTTGGAGAACATCTGGGAATGCTCCGTGATCACAGACAAATGGGAACAAGATGATGGTTTTACTGGTGCATACGGTGCCACAGATATTAGTCACGGGACTGTAGCTTTAGTGTTCACTTTCTTAACATTGTATTTAAAAAGTAGGCATAGGAAAGGAGAGCACCAGCATGAGATATTTACACATCTCAATCTGCTTATCTTACCCTATCTTATCTAAAAAGTGATGCTATGAATTAAATGGCTCCTTGTGCTACCAGGAAAATACATAGAAAAAGTAGCCTTTGGAAATTAAACAGACTGGTTTGAAATAGGTAAAAAAGAAAAGGGTTTTGGTTTTTTGTTTCTCGGGGGAGAGGGTTGTAGGTTTTTGTTTGTTTCTAAACCGATGACACTGTTCAGCATCTGGAACAAGCTTTTCTTGGAAACCGTAATTTTGCCAGTTTCAGAAATCTTTATCTGACTGATTGTCTCTCTGAAGACAGGAGCAATTCTATGAAACTTTATAGCACATGCCAGTCTGGATGCTTTTCTTTTTCTTCTTCAACCTAAAAATGAAGAAATTTATGAATTTTTTTTTTCCCTTGGAATCTACTCCAGTTTCTTTCAGAGGTGTAGACTATTACTTGAAATACAAGACCTTCCCTTTGATCATTCAGGCAGCTCCTTCTTCAGGTCCTCATGTCTAGACCAGAAAATTAATCCTACAGATTTTTTTCCCAATAGCTCTTAGTTGCTATTGGAACACAATGCCCCTCAGTTTGAATAAATGCAGATTTGGATCCTCCAGTCTTACTTAAAGTTACACCAGCTTTTACCTGATGAGCAGTTGGTCTCCTCTCTCAAATATGCTGAAATTAGACTATATCCTATACACTAATGATGACGTTCTCATCTTTCTTTGCTATCTAGATGCAAACGTAGTACATTATAGTATTTTTTTAGACTTCTATTATGCTGGACAAAGGAAGCATTTATCCTTTACTCTTGACATGCTAACCTTATAATAAGTCATCTTGAGCTTTGTAGTGACATGGTTTATACACCATGAAAGAGGTCAGAAAGGCAACAGATATTATAGAGGTTATAGCAATCCTGTTGCAGTATAATTCTTGCATTTAAGGGCATTTTAATCATCCTAAGTAGCCGACGGCAGTGCACACTCAATATGTGCATTACTGTGCTAAATACCAACAAAATAAGAATCAGTATAGCAACAACTTCATTATTTCTATAGGTGATTAAAAAAAACCCAAAACCAAACATATCTCACTTATTTACATTACTTTAGTTTTATGTAATTAATGCCACAGAGACCACTTACTGAGATTATATTTAGAACTTTCCATCAATCTTGTTTTTTATAATTTCATTTTCTGTACGATTTCATAGTGAAATTGTAGGATCTCCATTTCTGTTAGTTTTCAGAAATTCAGTTCCAAAAGGACCTTCCTGCTCCCAAATAGCAATAGTGACTAATTTGTTTCCTTTCATTCTGTCCATAGAGCACCTTTCAAATTCTTAATCCGTGATACCTTAAAAAGTAGCTAAGGGTGTTTAAACTGTGTAAAATTGTGGTTCTCTAGCCTTCATAGGAAATGTTTCTATGCACCATAAGACAACACAGTAATGGTGAGAGTGAACAAATGGGCTGTTTTGAATGCAAATCTGATTTACTGTCTTTGACTGCTCTAAGAGCAGTCTGTATGCCAGCAAGCAGCAGCACAGATAAATCTATTAGGCGAACACCTCAAAAGCTGCAGTGCACAGCTTCCCAAAACATATAGTAAGAGGAAAGATTGAGATGTATACATAGTTTTTCCCCATAAACAGAGTCTGTGCAGGGTCAAAGCAAAAAGTAAATCTTTCCTCAAGAGGCTATAATTTCAGCAGAGTTTAGAAAAACATACCAAATGCTTGATTGCAATCCTCAACTCTTCCACCCCAATGTAATCTCAGCAGTATTACCATTATTATTTTGCTGTAGTTTTGCTATGAATCAGAAAAGGCCTCTCTTAAGGGAAACAGTACACTAAAGAGTTTGAAAACCTTTTAAAAAACTGTATTGATTGCTAGCCCTTTACCTCTTTTATCTCTTTCATTATAGGGTCACAACATCTTTGCTAACTTGTCCTCTAAGGAGTACAGTGACCTTATGCAGCTTCTGAAACAATCAATATTGGCAACAGACCTCACTCTGTATTTTGAGTAAGTATTGGCATTTCTTGTATTTGACAAATGAAAATTCAAAGAACTTACTCTAATGAGCTATTAAATACCAATAAAGATATATTATATGAGAAATTAGTGTTTAGCTGTGGTTGAAGAGATTTAGTCTAATACTCACTATATCTTAGGCTAACAGAAATATCTCAAGTGTCCAAGTAAGTTTTGCTTTAATGTATAAGATGTCTGTATCAACAAAAAGTAAATGAAATCCTAGGCTTATACTTCAGAGCAATACCACAAATCAGTTACAGCTCAGTCCTGTAGTTCTTCTGTCCTGTGATTCTTCAGGCATGTAGAAAATTAACATTTTAAAATTCTTTTCCACCATCTTTGAGTTTCTAAACGTGTGCTAGGAAATACTACCTTTAGTTACAGACCAAGTTGCAGAGGTAATGCTTTGAGGACAAATGATGCCAATTTGTATCACATGAGAATAAGTCTTAAAGAACTTGAAAGAATATGATAGGATCTCTCTCAGTTTTCTTCCTTTTCCTGTTCTGAAAATCATATGTCTAAGTAGACTTCATGTTGTTACTATTTTATGTTTTTCAAATACTGTTAATTATTACAAAGTTCTTTCAGTGAGAATATATGGGAGCATGCACATAGGCAGAGTAGTAACAGTGTCACTATCACATTGCACTTTTTGACATCCCCCTCTCCACCACATGCCTCTGACTGACTTATAAGGAGAAGCACTGTCTGATGTGCAGTCTTGACAATAATTCATCCTTAGGATGACATCCATTAGCATCCTAACCCATACTTCCTTTGTGCTGATGATTGATACTAAGCCAAGTTTCCTGAAAAATTCAGGCCTTTACCCTGAAATGGTTTATTGAGTGTTTAAAAGTTGGTTGTAAAACTACTAACTGAGATGCTGCAATATTTGCTTTGTCTTTTTTTCTCAGTATCGGGTAACTGTTCCATGGGCTGTTTCTAAACAGTACTGGCAGGAAATATGTCGATATTCTTTGTTTCATGCCAGTATGTTCTCAGTGAAGTTGTATTAGGAAAGGGGTTTAGTGAACAGGTTTATTATAAATAACTTCTAAATGTTAGTCCATGAAGAAATTTCCATTTGCTGACATAAGCATCCTGAGCAGAACAAACAAATCCTTTTAAGCGCACTCTTTTTGAAGCTGTCTGTTAGGATCACTTGTTATCTGGGGGTTGGTATTTGCTGGCAGGCGAATTTGCTGGCTGCTGTAAGTGAGATACAAAGGACCACAGAGATGTGTCAGTTTGGGTTCTTCTGTCTCACCACAAATAACAAGTGCTGCAGAAATATTTTGTGCTGTCAAGGAAGACATAAATGGCAAGGGCTGAGAGGACAGCTGCCCTGGTACAGCCCACATCCCCAGCCAACATCCTGCAGCTCTGAAATACTAGAGAGGCCCCACAGCAGTGCCATGGGAGGGAACCCATCAGACATAATGGAGCTCTCTTCACTGAGAGACCTCGGCTGAAGACCTACATGGTCAAGTGGTCTTTCTAGTTTTAATACAGTTTTAATATAGAGAAATAATATCTAAAAAGGGACATGATTTGAACTTCAATATTATTATTCTTTGCTTGCATAATTGATTTTTATATGCTACACGAATCAGAAAACTTTTAGCAAATGAGGCCTTTTTACTCAGCATTCTGCAAATTAGTTACCTTTTCCTCTTGTGTTATTATGATTCATTAATCAGGTAGCTGTTATGCTACTTTGCTTCCACAAATGCATGAAATCACTCCCTGGAAACACTGATGATTTACATGTCTTAAAGCCACCTTATGTGAACATATGTTTCCACACAAGAAGCTCACTTCGTTTTTCAATTTGCTGCATCTTCAATATTTTTCTCGTATCAGTATTCTTACAATACATAAACCTAATGATCACAAAGTCCAGCTAGCAAAACAGGAACAAAACTCCAGGCAGAGCAAGGTTTATGACCTTCTCAAGGCACTACTTTTCTACAAACAAGCAAACAGATGATTTTCAGTGAAAGATCAGATGGAAAATATTTCAGTAGATAATTCTAAGCAATGCTTTCTTCTGTTTATTTCTGAAATCCTAGCATATTATGCTTATTTAGTAAATCTGTTCAGTTTGGATACCATGTATAAACCAGCCAGTAAGAAAACACTAAACTATTTCCTCATACATGGCTGCATTTTGTCCATTAACAAATCTTAGAGGTCTTTTCCGACCAAAATGCTTCTGTGATATATGAATTGCACAGGATACCCAACACTTCAAAATCAAACAGTTATCAATTTTTACATTGTTAGCCTGAACACTGCTTTCTTAATAGAATATGTAATTGTTGACGGTCTGAGCTAGTTTAAGGTTTGTGTACCAGCTACTCTTGGCCATTGAAATCATCATCATTGCAATATTAATCACTGCAGTATTTATTTCTGCTGGATGTTATTTCCATGATGCTCTGACTTTCTGTGAGAGAACTGAATTTGTTTTCTACATATGTGACTTTGCATTGTCCCAGCAAATTTTGCAACTGAAAGTCATTTACATATTATTTCACAAAACATAAGGGATCTGATATCATTGCATAGTCTCTCCCTATTCTAGTTGCTGTCATGAAATGCATTATAGAAAAGTCCTGCGGCAGGAGTGACTGGTAACTATCATGTTAACACCTTTTAGTCAGGGACTAAAATCATAGAATCATAGAATCATAGAATGGTCTAGGTTGGAAGAGACCTCAAAGATCATCCAGTTCCAACCCCCCGCCATAGGCAGGGACACCAGTGCCATAAAAAATTACACATCATTACTAGAGTCAGAAATTTGGTATTACAGAAATGTGGACACCAAACAAGGACTAACATGTTCTGGCTCCTGTTTTGTCCATCTTTGAGGACATAGGCAGGACATTCTAGAAGACAGAGCACAGGAACAAGCAGGGAGACCTAGCTTCCAGTCAGAGAGAACTATCTACTCAAGACATCTGCAGCTTCTATGTCTTACTGTTCTGTATGCTGGAAATAACAAATTACACATCTCTGAGAAACCCCTCAGGATACAGAAGTAAAAACCATTCTGCAAGGACAAGTAAAGAGAAGTGTGTATATATTTCAAGAGTATTTCTATTGTCTGTATGTCCACTGCTGTAGTTGAACAGTTCATGCTTCCATGGAAGAATGAACATTTTGGTACCATTTATTTCCTTATCTGCAGAGACCATAAATACAATATTGCTTTTACTAGGCAACTCTGACATTGATAACAGACATTTATAGAACACATTCGGAAATTAGTATGTTTCGCTTAAATGGACTGTCAGGGTAACAACTTTTACAGTAATACATGAGGAGTAATGATTTTGTATTACCCAAAGAACTGTTTCTACTGCAGTGCTGCCCTGGAAGTGACTTGTTTCCTTCTTGATCATGTCCTTTATTGCAGGAGAAGGACTGAGTTTTTTGAACTTGTCAGTAAAGGCGGTTATGATTGGAATAGAAAAAAACACCGAGAAATATTTCGGTGAGCACTACTGTTTCTTGCTTTCTGGTTATTTCAAAGCATAGCCATATTTGTTTAAATCATTTCCTGCATCATGGAATGAAGACAGAGAGTAACAAAAGAAGGAAGCTTGTTTTAAAAATATTATCTCTTGTATGAAATACAGCAGTGGTATGATTTCTAAACACTACCAGACAGCAGGGGTGTAATCAGTGTGACCTCAGCATCTCTATTCCTTCCATTTCTGCCTTCACACTCTGTCATGTCATCTTCCCTTTCTCCCAGTCACATCAGTTACTGCTCAGCCCTTCCACTCTTTCTCCAGAAAACATCAATATTCTGCCTCAGATCTTTCTTGTCCATTTCTCTATTTTCTTCTCCTCTCAGCTGTTTCCTTTCACTGGCCATGCTTCTGTCTGCTCTTCTGGTCTGTACATCAGAATTTGCAGGTACATGGTACTCTTCTAGCCTCGAGTGATTTGAGCATGCATCCTATTGAAAACATCAGACATTGTGGGTGGTTTGACTACACCACACTTTTGAGACAATAAAATGTGTGCATTTGCATATGCATGCCCGGTTATGTCTGAAATGTCATTAAAATTCTGTTTCCTTTTGGTCTTTTAACCAAAATATTGGCCATTTTCTATTTTCCATATCATTTCACCCATTCCTAATTTTAGATTCAGGCAATATATTTGATGCTTCATTTTCAGTGCCCTTGTTCTTCATTTAAACTTTCTTAGACTTCTGTCTGCATCATGGTATTGTACATAAATGCTTTCTACAGCTGAATTGCTTTTTCCTCCTCATGCATATAAAACATGTTGTAGCTAGATATTAAACTACACTGGAACAGTATAGCTCATAGTAAATCTTAAATTTTTATTGTAGATGAGCAGTAGAAACTGCTTAACCAGTGTCTGGGATGCCTCCTGTGATTACAGGTTCTCTTGCTACAGCAGTCACTTACAAATAGGCATATAAATTAATCCAGTTTGCAGATACTGTTATGTAATAATAGCTTTACTAATATTGTGAAGCATGAGCTTTCTAGTACAATTATTAAAGTAAGTACTCTTAGAAGTATTGCAAAATTACCAGCTACTCCCATGAAATAAAATTTCTTTTCTTGTGTGAAATGCACAACACCAAAATTCATCTGCTGATCTGCTTCCTAGGCACAATTGTGATGTAAAAGCCATGCTGATGGCTGAGATTTCAAACATGTCATTCTTTTGGGGAGGAAGAGAAGGTGCCAGGGCTGACATTTTATATATGTATTATTTATTTATGCATCCAGAGAAGAGTTGTTTAGAAATCCAACAAAGGTTGATTCAGCTTGTATTGTTCATTTCTGTTTTTCAGATCAATGCTAATGACAGCCTGTGACCTTGGAGCTGTGACCAAACCGTGGGAGATTTCAAGACAGGCAAGTCATGATTAATAGCGAGGCTGGAAGGAGGCGGGACTGGCAGGACAATATTCCCAGGGCCCTGGCTTACAAGGGACCAAAACTGGAATCGATTTATGGTGGTACTGATGCCATAGAAAAAATAGCAAGGGGGTTTCTGCAAAAAATGGCTTATTGCATGATCCTTCCATGTAGACATGCTTGTGAGCACCATGTATATACCTGAAGAGATCTGGCTTTACAACCTCGTCTCTTATTAACCTTTTAAATCCATATTAAAAAATGGAGGGATTAAACTAAAAGTGTTGGCCACATTTAGCTGCACATACTTGTTTTGTCCCAAGGTTTTCTTGGCAGCAGCGGGATATTCCCTAAATCAAAAATACCAGCAAATCATCTGCAAACTTTGATTAATGTAAAATATTCAGTATATGTGTTAGTAGAAATATGTTCATTTTCTCAACATGGAGGAAAGGAGCTGCAAGTATAGTATAGAGCCTTTTTTTAAGCATTCCTTACTTAGAAACAAAGAAATAAAATTCAGGCTTCTGCTGTTTGAGTAAATAATTGGCAGTGTCAGAAAGCAATCTGTCCTAAACATCTTGTCCTTAACCACATATTTTTTCATCCTTTATGCATCCTTCCTTACTCAGGATCCATCCTGAATATTGCCTGTATCCATGCTAACCATTGTCCAGCTTTTAGTAAGGTCCAGAACAAGCCAGTAGAAGGTAGGCTGTATAGAATTTTGAAGGAACATAGAACATCAAGATGCAAATGAGAAGTACACCAGCACAGCTGAGTGTGGCTAAGCTACTGAAGAGAATTTAATTGTCTAACAGCAGTGGTAGTTACAAACATGGAGTGAACTGGAGAAGCTAGACCAGCAAACAAGGGAGGCAGGAGCTAATACATTCCTTGCACAAGGAAGTAACAGAAGATGAAAATTACATACACTCAGTAAAAACATTATTTATGTGGTGAGGACTTCAGCTCAGCTTCCAAATGAGTCTTCCTTTGCTTTTATAAGCAAGACTATCACAATAGACATAGACTGTACTTGGCCAGAACATGGTCAGCTTGCAGAGAGATCAGGGATGTTGTTCATACCTTGCAGCAGGAAAATGAATCACAAGATTTTTCATTGCCACCTAATCACAGCTACAGTAGCCACAGATCCTCATTGTTAATCTTTAACCCAGTTAGCTTCTCCATTTTCTCTGGCAGGCAAAACTTCTGAGCTACAGTGCAGAATTAATGCTGAAGTCTCTAGCAAACTGGTGTTTTATCTTTACATTTTTTGAGGTCTGTGGGTGAAAATTCCCCATCAGCCTAGAGTGCAGGTTTACTTTATATTGAGAAAGCCAGTCTGGGATTGAATGAAATATTGCCTGCTTGAGTAGAATGGCTAAGTCCACAGAGGGAAAACAGGAAATAGTTGGTCCTCAACTGTGATGAAAGGAAAAAAAAAAAAACTGTGAAAAGTAAGGGAGGAAGAGATTAAACTATATGAATCAAAGGGAATAAAGGCTAAAGTAAGAAGGCAAAATTCATGAATAAAAGATCAAAACAAATTAAAGAAGAAGGAATGGAATACAAGGAGAACAGGACCAGAACAGCAGTAAGACTACCTCTTAATTATTTTTGTAGAATACACTTGGCAAACTCTTAATTGCTGCTAAGTTGTTAAATTATTCCTCCGTACAGGAGTATTGATCCAGAGCTTTATTAGTGCACTGGGATTACAAACATAAAGTTCCAAACTGCGTGTTAGCCTGGCCTAAGATTTAAGAGTACTTTATAACATCACTTCACCTACTTCCAGTTTATTTTGGTACTCCTTATTTTAACTGTAACAGGCTTAGGATTTGTAAATGTTAGCTACCATGTAGCTGCTGAACCAAGAAAATTTGACATTTTTTCAAGTGTAACTTCTCTGTTTAGCTCACCCTCTTGTACATTGATGTTATGAAACTATTTCTGAGCTTGAAAACACTTGAAAACAATAAACAGTTATGATAGGAGCTTTAGGGCCTGTATACTATCTTAAATAGTTTCCCCTTTTTTTGTATCTCACATGTCATGGTAGCCTACCTTCAAAGACCCCCACACGAAAAGAGTACAGAACATAAAGGCTACTAAGTCTGGATTTCTTACTGTGTGAGTTCCTAAAATTTGTTGTTTTAAAATCTTGTGTTCTTCTGAGAAGCACAACCCTCTGCTCTGAATAGAACAATTTTGTACACTTAAGTCAGAAAGACACATTTCAACTTCTGTCCCAAAAGTTGTTGGTTTTGATTCAATATGATAATAACAATCCAAGTCCATATTTAGATATTCAGATCCTATAATGATGATAGCCATGGGGGAAAAAAATATAGCATAGTGAGCAAAAAACCTTTATGATTTCACATAAAATTAAGACAACAGAGGGTATCGGTTAATTAAGTTTTTTTGATAAGTGGTTTACAGCCTGTAAATAGCCAGAGAGCTCTTGCACATTTTACAGACTGTTTTTAGAGACATAGTTACAGATATCAAGAAGCTGTAATTTTCTGTTCTGTTCTCAGTACTTGAGTAAGTCACATGTAACTGTGTTGAGTGCTACCTTGACATTGCAATTTAATTTCTTCAGTCAATTCCCTATCAAAGAGGGCTAAGTGTGCCTGTCAGTGGTTGTGGCTGTATGCCCAGTCCTGAAAACTATTATGAACATATGCTTGACATTGGTCATGTCGGTGGACTATTCACTTCCTTACCATTAAGCACAAGATAAAATTATGGTCTGACCAAGAACTCATTATCTTAAATATTATGTAGAAATAACTACAATCTTTATGATTACTTTGTTTCAGGCAGCTGAGCTGGTAACTAGCGAGTTCTTTGAACAAGGAGACAGAGAAAGATCTGAACTCAAACTCACCCCTTCTGTAAGTTTTTATCACTTCTGAAATAGTTGTTGCCTTGGATAGGATAAGAAAATATCATTGGGTTCATTCAAAATATCACTGGATTCATTCAAAGTAACTATATTTTGAATATTAAGAAAAATCTTGGAATAAATACAAGCTCTGACCTCAGGGAGGTTGCAGATGCTCCCTCTCTGGACATGTTCAAGACATGGTTGGACGAGGCCTTTAGTGACCTGTTCTAGTGGGAGGTGCCCCTGCCTAGGGTGAGGGGTTGGAACTAGATGATCTTTGAGGTCCCTTCCAACCTAAACCATTCTATGATTCCATGATAAGGACAAGCTTTTAAAGATAGATATCTAAAAGGTCTTCAGTCAACTCAGTCACTTTTGCATTGAGACCTTTGCCCCATTTTCTGTACTATTCACAAAGTTAAGCTGTCATTCTAAGAAAACAGTCATGGTTTTAATACACAGTATTCAATTAAAAAATGTCACCTATTACTTAAGGAAAGATTTGCTTTTAGCTGAAAACAATCTGTGTCATTTGGTATATCAAATGCTGGAAAGCATTTCTGTAGGTATTCAACTCGGTATACCACTGTGATTGAAATGATAAATTGGTACTAAGTGGAATGTAGGCAGATGGATGTAAGGTGTCAAACAAGAACTAAGAGAAAAAGTTTTATAAAGGTTTTCAGTGAATGATTTTAAGATAAACCTTATCCAGATCAAATACTTCAAAATGTTGACAAGGCATTATCTGAAATCTGGATGCAACAAGGATTTAACTCACAAGCCATTCAGAAATGTTATGCTTCTGTAAGTAAAAAGACCATTTCGGTGTCTCAGACTTGTTTGCATTTCAATAATACTCACTCGTGAGCCCTCGGTAACGTAATGAAGTCCGTAAAGTTAAAGAGTAAGCAATGTAAGCAATGCTCAGATAAAACTACAACAACAAAAAAAAAGGCTTTTCACTTTGTATACAGTCAGAGGTTGGGACATTAATGGATTTCTTCCTACAGTAATTTCGTGTGTACAGCTTAGAAAAAAAGGTAGCAATAGTCCAGTGGAAGCCTGATCAATCAGTCATGGTATTCATGACTCTGAGACCAAATCTAGGCCTGAATAACTGCAAGTACTATTCCACATAATATAGATATAAGTGCCTTTCCTGCCTTGTATATCAAATTTGTAATGTGTGTGCTTCTCATGCTAATGAGAAGTATTATTATTTCAACAAACACTGTAACATTAGCATCTTCAAATAGCAAAGAATTTCAGTGCAAATGGCCCAGGTCCAGCAACATTAAGAATTATTGTAAGGTATGCTGTTATATCTACAGTTTGGACATACTGTAGACTTGGTAAAAATGCAAAGAAAGACTGAAACCAGAGCTTTCTACTGGACTCCTATCTTCTGAAAATCTGCCTTCAACAGCCTAGACAGCTGGGAAAGAAGAGTATATTGCTGTAAATATCTTCAGTGTTTCCTCTATCATAGCAGTTCTGTCACTCTTCCTTTGGGCTCTATAATCTGCACCAAGGAATACAGTCATCTGTGAGCCACATGTAGGATGCTTTGAAGCTGTACAGCTTGAAGGAAGATTCTCCTTTCAGTTTGTCCCTTCTCAATTAAAAAAATCCGTTAAACCGGTGTATGAAGTATTTTTGTCTTGGGAGCATTCATCAGTTCTAACAGATGATGGCTGAGAGACAGAATCATGTAGAGTTTTACCACATTAATGAGGAAATTTTAAATGAGATCAAATGCTGATGGATTTCATTACATATTGCTGCGACAAGCCACCTACACAAATATTGCTACTAGTTAGATAGGAAGGTTGTTAGTCAGCAAGGTAATGTGATACTCTTTTATCTTACAACTCAAGGCTGTTGTTTTTTTCTCGCATTGTGCTTATAACTATTAGAAAATAACACGATATTTCAAAATTATTTAAATAGGAAATACAGAATTTTCAAAAATCAAATCCAAGATTGCAAGTCAAAATCACAGAGTCCTTGAATTTTACCTCCTGGTTCTATATAGATACACTGTGTGATACCTGTGTATGTCAGAAGGAACAGGCTATAACTAGAAGAATTCAACCAGACATTTAATGGCATGTCATACATATAGCCTGGACTTTCTAGAAGGTAGAGAAAGAAAATAAGTTTTCTCAGGACATGTCAGCATAAGGAGATGGGGCAAGAATAAGAACAAATGGAAAGACTTTAAAATCTTTCAGTTTTAAAAAGGCATTGGGTAAATGATATGGATGGACCACTAGAAGGAAGATTAAAGCCCTATAGATGGTTAGCTGATGGATCCAGGTAATGCCAGGGAGTGTATGGAGTAAACAACTCATATTCTAACTCTGCAGAACTCAGTTTCTTCCATCTCTTTTCAGCCAACAATTAAGCCTCCCAAGCATCAGCTTAAACCTCTATATAATCTCCTCTGGGGCAGTGCAGTGAGCAGTGAATGAGGCTGCTTCCAGACAATCAAATCGATACCCACTCCCCAGATGCCGATTCCCCACCCTTTAGATTCGCACACATGCCTGATTCTTCTGCAGAAAGAGTCTGTAACTGGGAGGCAGCCAGCCTAGATCCAGTACTGCTCATTTTGCTGAGTTGGAAGACCCAGAGAAAAGGGAAATGGCTGCTCAAAGATAACTTACTTTGAATGTCTACAGGAGGTTTCTTATTATCTCAGCTCCAGCTATGGAGCATGTATTTTACATATACAGGATTCTACAATTCAGCCTACACATTTCAATGCCAAACTGAAAATAAGCAGTTTATTTTTCATGCCAGAAAATGCAGTAGGAAGACTGCTGCAAAGATCTACAAAGTGTTCTGGTTGTGAGAATTTGATCATAGCTCCAAAGTGCTGGATGATGTGTCTGTAAAATAATCCAGTGTAATAAAGCATGACAGTTTGTTCCCTTTTCGATTCAGGCCATTTTTGACCGGAACAGGAAAGATGAACTACCCAGGTTGCAGCTCGAGTGGATTGATAGCATCTGCATGCCATTGTATGAGGTAATTTTTACTTACTGCTTCTGTAGATTCTCCAGAGAAGATTCTTGCATCTCTAGGGGAAAAGAGTGCAACCTTGAAGGCCGTTTGAGTTCTTATATTTCTTTGACTTTCCCAAGCATCTGAGTTCTGTGCAGAAATTTTCAGATTCCCTCAAGGTGATAACATCTGTATACATAATTCCTCCCTAAGTTCTAAAAGCTGACAGGGCAGCTATTTTATTATATTTGAGACAAGCTGATTCTCATCATGGCAAGTGCTCTCTAGAGATGCACCCGAGGGACAGCCTCAATAGGTGCTGCTGTGTGTGACTCAAAGGGGAGCCCATTTCTGGCTCCTTTCCAAAGTGTTAAGGGACACTCCAGGCCAAGGGACACTCAGGTCAGAGACATGATTTCTGGTTTAACCTGTGTGCTGTTTAATTTGGAGCTTAGTCTTTTAATCATTCTTCTACACAGACTGCCTGTGTCCTTTGTATAAGCTCTCATGTACTAATTTATTAAGGCTACAGGTGGCCAGAGTAATGCTTCTCTCTCTATGAATTAAGCCAGCTTCAGAATTAGTGTAGCAAAAGCTTCACCAATTTAACTTTTTTGTCTCCTATCTGTAAAGAAAGCAGAGCTACATAACAGCATAATAAATGGAAAATAACACAATAGAACCTTAACTATCAAATAACTGCACCAGCCAGTCTTCCCCCTACTCAGTGAAACAGTACAGACTGCCTTATGCCACTACAGACTGCCAGTTTGGCTGTTGGTATCTGAAAAAACACGAAGATGTTCTCAATAGGTGTTTTGGGGGAACCGCAGTAAGTCCCTCTGTTACCACTGCGTCCTAAACTGCCTCCCATCTCCAAGCAGAGAATGGATCTGCAGTGACACAGAGCCAAGAGTTCCCATATTAACATTACATTGACAAACTTGTGTCTGAATGTAGCTTCCCTATATACAAACAAAAATGGATTGGCAGTCATTTTCATTTTGTAGGCCAAATATGCCAGCAATAGCATATGAGGTAAGGATGTGCTTTCCCTGCCTATTTGTGGTATCTGAGGCTGCCACTCTGGCAATTATGAAGCAGCTGCACAGCTGCAAAGGCAGCTCCTGTTGTATGACAGGGCTAGTATGTTTGTGTACATGGTGAAGTGGGCTACTGCTTTGCCAGTAGATCCTGCCCCTTTCTTCAGACAGTTTTGTCATGATGAAATAAACTAAAGCTATGGCTTTCAAGCAATTAAGGCAAAGCAAGCACGGAAGAATAAAGGCCTGTATTTTATAAAATATCAAGATTTTTTAATAATACAGGGGATTGGGATAAAATTTGGATAAAAACTCTTTAAATATAATGTTCCTTTCAATATAATAGTTCATATTACACTAGAATTTGTATTGTACCAGAATTCATTATTTATAATAGTATCTGTGATCCAGAAATATACAATAAAGCAGGAGAGCTGATAATCGGCCTATCCTCGGCATGAAAAGACTACATCTGAGCACTAAAGCTCTGGTTAGTTAGCTCCATCTTAGCAGGAGATCTCTGGGGAATATATTCACATCTGATTTCTCTGCTTTCTGCTGTCTTTGCATCATGCTGTGCAGCTATTAGCCTGCTGCTCAACAACTTAAAGAAGAGACACCATCAAACCTGGAAGTCATTGCAGCACCAGCCTTAGGGGTAAACAGAAAACTTGATGTCATAGTATCACACCACAGGAGATTCTCTCTTTAATGTGGAGCCAAGTTTTAATTTTCATATCCAGCTTAATCAAACCTCAGTGCACATATCACATCAGCAGTGTATTCAGGCATTGTAAATCATCTGTTTAGGGCTGGCTGAACACTACAACTATGGCCAAATCTTTTCTCCTTTTTTTTTTTCCCCTTTCCAAATACATTCTTTAAAATGCTATCCATAGAAATATGTTGTAGGGACTGCATGTGGGGAGAGAATGTGTTACATCATTACCAATGAAACATTAAGAGGCAGAGTGGCAGATGACAAATTAGTTAATTCTTAGCAGTACTTACAGAGCTCACTAGCATTGTGCTTAAAAACTGTATGTTTGAAATCAACATTTGACATCCATTTTGATACCAAAATTACAACATTAAACCATAAAGAAAAAAATAACAGCTTTTTGCCAGTTTTTTGTTTGTTTGGTTTTGGTTTTTTTACATGGTAGTGAGCAGATCCTAGCTTCCAGAGCCCTGAAGGGAACTCTATGGAGAATGCATGTGTCCATACCAATGAAGTTGCTACAGCAGGACCTAACGCTGTGTTCTGTGTTATTTGACACTCACACAGAGATGGTTCCAGCAACCAATGACTGCTGGCAACTTCCAAGTCAAACAGGAGACCAGCAGAGCCCCCTAAAATTTTCTTTGCTCTAAGAAGTTCCCAAAGGTAGGCTGCTCTTGGCAGCTGCAGATGTCTAAGTATGCAATGCAGAAGGAACTTCAGTGCTACTGACAGTACTATAACAAACCATACTTTAGGTGGTTCCTCCACAGTCCAAGTGTATGAGCTAGGCTACATAACACAGTGTCCATGAGGAATGTTTCATACTTCAAGCAGAATATAAACTTTGCAGAGCAGTAAGAAGAGTTATGTCCTTCCTAGCCTTATTTTTTCCCCTCTGTTCTAATATATTCTTTGGGACTTGATCAGTGGTGGGATAGATTTGACTCTACTTCCTTTACATTTACACATCTGCTCTGCTCTTTCCATTTTCTTAAGGTAGCTCAAAACAACCCGCTCTGAGGGGCCATTCTTCTCCCAAGTAAAGGATAATGAAGTCTACTTTATTGGGGGATGTGTATCGCATCCCCTGCTTAGCTGGCTAGGACCATTTCCTGCGTTTGTGCACTTTCTGTCAGAAAGTTTAAAAGTAACTATCAAATCATCAAGATCTGTGCATCCGCCTGACAGCCTCTTGCAATGCTGATCCAACCCATAAGAAAGAAGGCCAGAGATATACAAAACATGCTACATTACAAGCTAATGTGGACCTTGAAGCTGAATGTAGATATATGATGATAGCTGGAGATACAAAAAAAAAAAAAAAAAAAATCATAAATTATCAGGAATTACACAAAGCTAGATATTCAAGTGTCTAAATCCAAAACCTTTCTGTGTTTGCTCTCAGCACAAAACAAGCCATGGCTCTGCTCCCTTCCTCTCTCCCACATCTGTTCAATGTGGGAATCAAGCCACCTCCAATTTCAAAATATCTCTGTAATCAAATCTATTTTCTTCACTCTGTGGTCCAAAAGTTCATGAAGATAAAAGCTTCCCAATTTTTTTGTTCATTGATTTTTATTACACTTGGGACATTATAATTTTACTGAATTTACTTTTTGTTGCTGTAGTGATCACTGATCAGAGTATTTTTATGTGACAGTGGTGGGTTTGTCTTGAGAAGCAGGAAAAAAACATCCATTTACTCTGGAACTCTGATTTTAGGAGCTTTAGTTATGCTTTACTGCATCACATTTGCTTTTCATTCAAAAATGCCAGCAAGAAGAGCATTCATCAGTAGAGATAAGAAACAAGCTTATTAGAATAATTTATAAGGGAAAATGTATTATTTCTGTTAACTTCAGAGCATTTCAAATTACTAATGTAGCTTCAGTAACCATTCCCCTTTTTTTTTTTCCTTTTGTTATAATATTCTATAAAAGGAAAGCACATGCAACCAAAATAGAGTGCTGTGGCTACACTGACAGCTGTGTTCACCACACAAAGTGTTCTGTACCTATTTGGACACACATATTTATGTAAAAGGAAACAGAATTTTGATCATTACGACAAATTACCTCTCTGACCCTCCAGTAAAGCGATGCTAAGGGTTTCAACACTAACAGATTTCTTTCCTAGATTCTGTGGTTTCTGTGAACGCAAGACAAGATCAGTCACAGATTTTTCTCAGCTCATGTTAGATTTCTCTGTGGGGAGCAGTCAGTGACAGAGAGCAAAGATCTTATTCTTTTTAATCATTATTTTTCTCACAAACAACATCAAAGCTTCAGCGATTCACATCAGACAAAAGATACTAAGAGAAGCCCAGCTCTGTTCACGGCATTGTTAGGCAGAGACAGTTACACTATGAATAGCAGGGCCAAAGGCCATGCACTCTGCTTCTGGGCAGATAAATACATAGTCAGGTAGTCAGTGAAAATGACAGCAGCTATTTAAATTTAAGGGAGACATCTCTGTGGAAGATAAAGAAGCTCACAACTTTTACATCTTATGCGTGTCTGAGATTGCCCTGCTCACCTCTACCTTGGTGCTCCATTGAACTGTTCCATTTTAGTGCTGTTTTTAGTGCTATTCAAGCTTTTCTTCAGTATTGAGTGCTTTAAGCATATAATAGTATCTACAGAAGTGAATTTGCATTATGCCATGCAGGATTCTAGGGAGAATGTGGGAAGAGTAGAAACATCTATGTTTAGCCTTGCAAGTACCTTAAATGTTTGAATAGAATGTGAAGGAACAGTCTTTCTTTCTGGTATTGTCTGATGTACTTAGAAAGAAATCTAACCACTCTGTCTACAACTCCAAAAGCCCTGATATATCTGTCTTCCTACAGAAGATAATGTCTGGCCTTGTAATTAAATCTATCATTAAAGTATGCTGATGTAGCTGAAAAAAAATCTGTTCTGCTTGTAAGCATACATTAATTGCACAGAGCACCATAAATGGTGACTTTCTACAAAGCTCCACAGAAGTCTCCACCAGTCACTGCTACCTCTGTGCTCTAAGTTCTCTTGTCCAAGAATTGATTTTGACACCTGAACTGGAAGTGCATGTATACACATAGTGATTTTTTTTTTCCATAAGTCTATACTTAAGGTACAATTACAAGGCAGGAGATAAACATTGCTTTGCAGAGAAGAAGGAAAAGGTATGCTTTAAGAACCATGTGTACACTGTTACATCCTGATGCTGTCCTTCCTCAGTTACTACTTCTGTCCCTTCATCTCATTCCATCCATTATAATTTTGCAAAAGATCATACTGTATAAGAAATTCAGGGTGTGGATGACTCCTCTAGAAGTCCTGCTTATCCAGAATGGGCTGTATTTGATGGCTTATCCTTACTCAGGCAAAACTCACTTAATGCAGCCAAAACAATGACTTTTTCCTTCAGATGTTTCTGTCCTCTCTATACAGTCAGAACTGAAAGACTTTTCAAATTACTTAATGAGGAAGAGTTCAGACATAGAAACATTTTGGAAATAGCCTGCTATACTCACCATTCACTCATACCCGAGATTGTTGGTACAAAAGGCAGAGCACTGCTGTTGTATTTTAAGTTTTCAGCTACTCATGGGCAGGGACAGCACTAGGTTGTAAGCTGTTCATTACAAGCTGTATATAGACATTCCCCGAAACAATGTTCATAAGCCCACAAGAAGTGTTTTAACAAAAAGAAGGAATTTGGACTAAGCTATTTGGAAAAATGTTTTCATAGAAAGCAGTGTGATCAGCTCTGTACGATTCTCACTGAAATCAGCTTTTCCTTTGTAACATGTTGAATGAAGAAGATAACTTTCAACGGATCCTAAAGTATACCATAGACACTTTTGGTAGGGCTTATTTCTGACATTTGGTTTGGACACGAAGTGAGAGATAATGCAGCTGCGCTTCCTGGGACTGCCTGGCTGACAAGCGTAAGTAAGGCAGATAGGTTCAGGATGCATTACGTTACATACCATGGAGTGAGGCTGTACAGACATTGGCAGATCAAATTAGTTTCACTTTCTGTTGAAATCCACTGAGTAATATTATACAAGGAAGAGCAGGTGCAACATATTCTTCTCTGTTTGTGCAAAATGTACTTCAGAGAAATCTCAATTAGGCCTAATGCCAGTTCTGGGAGGAGCTGGTAGCTAAGGACTATGTTAGGAATAAGAGTTTGTCCCAGAGAAAGGAGATTTTGGCACTGCACAAGGATCTTTCTGTAGCTGTGAAATAGGAGCTCACCAGCTTCAGCACCTTTGCTGGCTTAGTGCTTCTCTACTAAAGCCACACAGAACGAATTCTCTTGATCTTTCAGAAAACTCATATACAACATCCAGTAATGGAAAAAGTATCAGCAAACTTTCTTATCTTAACCAAGAGTCTTGGGATTCTTCATCTACTCTTGTACTAACAGAAAGAAAAGTTAAACAAGAAAGGAAAAAAAAAAAACAGGAAAATAATAAAGAATGCTTTTATTTGCAATTCCCTTCTAAATCAGTCACTGTTTCACAGTGTAATACAAAAAAAAGTCATCGTTTTGGAGGTTTCAGAGGAAGGATTGTTTTGTCTATGAGTATCAAAAACACCATTGCACAATGGACACAAAGATCCTGATCCTCTTTTGTTGTTTCCTGAAAGCAAAGTGGAATTAATGTTGCTTTTGGAAACTAGCAGAACATTACTTCAGCTATAATTTTGGTCATTTTGTGAAGCTGATGAAACATTGTATTACTATCAACAGTTTCAGGAATTTACATGTTTTCACAAGTTGCTTAGAAGAGGAGACAACGGAAACAAGTGGTTTTTGCTTTCAAACAAGAATAATTCCAGCTTACTTCTTAGATACTCATCTTATGACCCAAAAAAAGTGTCAACTGAAGGTCCAGGCTATTAACAAGTTATATATGAGAAAACAGAAAAAATAGTGAAGCTAAGTTTCACTAAAGGCTTTCAGCCTGGTCTGTGAGAAAGTGAGTAATGTACAATACTATGGTTTTTGTTGCTGTCTTATTTAGAATTATCTGCCCAATGTGTTGCGAAGGACACACAGTCATGTATGGAAATGTATATAAAGATCTGAGGAAGTAAATTGAAAAGTTGGCAGATAAGGTAGAAGAGACAGTCAATGGAGAAAACTCAAATTGTACAGCAAATCTGAAAGAAGATAAATGGATAATTTAACAGCCATTCAGTTTCAAGAAAGACAAAGCACAAACTACATTGCATCAGAAAAGGACTAGAAATGATGATGGATGAAACGCTCAAGTAAGTGTTTAACACAACAGAATCACAGTTGTCTGCAGAATTCCCAGCTGAGGGCAATTCAAAGAACTAAATAAGGATATGAGACTGATATGGTTTGAAGAGTTTTTCAAAATCAATTTAATAGCAAGGCAGAAGACATTGATCAGCTGCTTGGTTAAAATGGTGAAAGGGAAAGAGTTAGAAACATTCTGTCTCTTGCATGCTTTAGAAGTGGAATCAAAACCATAAACAGCAGCGCCAAATAAGAAGTTGTTTATTAAATAATAACTCTTCCTCTTCTGAGCAAACCCTTGGTTTCATGGAATTATTATGAACAGATTCATCATTTGCAACTATAGCAACACATCAGTTGAGCTACTTCAGTAGACACCCAGTCCTTCACTATTACTCTTTCCCTTTGACAGCACAGAACCCTTGATACTGGTCAGAGCACATTTTGCTACCAGGAGGTCTGTATATGTTTTCCTCCCTGAAGTATCTGACATATTTTACCACTGAAGAATCTTACTTTTTAGTCATCCCCCTATGGTATGCATGTTTACTGACAGGAAAGTGCAGCACTATATTGCTAAGGTACCATCACCAGAAATAAGCACAACACTAATTTATAGTGGAAAAGCTGAACACTCATGCAGGTATTAAATCCTTTTCCAGTCACAATTTTCATCCTTCCCCACTGAAAACAATTTCTACAGGGAAGCTAAAAAAGCCTCCTGTTTTCTTCCAGGGAAGTTAGTGGTGTATTCATTTTATCCAATTACATTTTTAAGCATCAGGAAAAAAAAAAAACAAAAAACAACTCCCTGGCAGAAATGCAAAGTGATGCATTATGTACTTGATGACACTGACTCCTCCTCAGTAAGCCCTAGAAAGAATAAACAAAAGCTCCTTCAACTTTGAGGAGATTGCAGTNATATTTTTTTTTTTCTGGAACATAATCAACATTTCCCTGTTTCAGTATGGTAAATAATTTATTCATATGCATACAGAGTGAAAGGTTCATTGAAGTTAATCTCTATATCTTCTTTGTATCACTTTATCTTCTGTATTTAGCCTACAGAAGGTAGAATTTTAGCAGTCTTTTTGGTTTTAATATGTGGTCATATATATAGAAATACTTCTGGGTTTTCAAAAAAACTTTTATCAAGTATTTGTATTATAAAGATCAAATCTGTGGATGACTGCAGTATTGGTTCCCTTTTATTTGAACTAATCTGAAGTTCAAGGACTTTCAAATAGATAGTTCACCTTTGGCCTATCTATTCTCATGTGAAAGCCACTTCAGCAAAACTCAGGAGTCCAATTCAGCTTTGCTGTAGCTGGTCATGACTCTCTTGACTTCAGCAATGCTTCATGTGCTTACACCAGGTCTGAATTTATCCCTGTGGTTTCTCGGTCACTAGTCCTTCCCTTCAAAATCAGAAACTGCCTACATAATAAAAGTGATTCATTAGAACCCACTGGGTTCCAATGTCGAGTGAACACTGAGACCTATAATTTTTTGATATGTGCTCAGTCATAAAAATGAATTTATATGGTGTTATTCCATAAACTCACTTTACAAATATTAGACCCACAACCATACTTCCATGAGCTGTAATCTTGTCAAAGCTTTGTAAATTAAGCAAGGTCAGAATTGGTCAATATTTGGATGAGAATCTCCCAAGGGAAAGGGAAAAGAAAAAGTAAAAAAGGTCCTGCAGTGTTTGTAAGTTAGGACATACCATGCTCCCCTTTAAAAGAGTTTGGTATTTGTCTTAGAATGCAACATAATGTTGCATTTGCTTTAGTAGTAGTTTAGACTCCAGCCACATCTGTGCTGCATATTGGCTGTTTCATCCAACAGCTTTTCCCACAGATGAAGGTAATGTAGCAGACAAGTCCTCTCCCCCACCACCATCCTTCAGTCCAGGAGGTAGATCTACGAACAAATGCCTCCCTCTCCTAGACACACACAATATATTGCTGAAGTGCCTTTAGCCTTTTCTCTTACAAGAGGAGCTTCTATGTAAGAGGATCTATACCTTGTGAAAGTTTGCTGTGGGCAGAGCAGTATATTGTCACAAAAGACACCTAGATAATTAAAGGTGGTAAGAAAATGTCAGTGCCATACAGTTACTTTCTGAGAAACACCTTACTCACACATCTGAGGTAATATAAGGATGCATCAGGGAACTGTGAACCTATCTGGCTCTTCCTAATGCTGGAGCATACAACCACCAGCATGACTGCTCTTCCAGCACACTTTGTCCCTCTGCTATTAAGAACAGCTTTTACAGAAAAAGGGATAAAATGGGGAAGGTCACCAAACCTGCACCTGCATTGCAGTGAGAGGACTGCAACTGGGCATGGAGGTCCCAGGCAATGAGATGGGCACTCCTGAAGGCAGGAGCCCACCAGCATGATCACAGCCTGCCTGCTGCACCAAGGCAGGATGAGGAAAAGGTATTTCTGTTTAGGTGGCGATATCCCTTGTCAGACATCTGTTGAAGACCATGCCTCTGCCTACTACAGCTAATAATAAATTGGGTGTTTAAGAAGCTGAATATCAAATTACACAGATCACTAGCAAAGCTGGTCATAAGAGGCATGCATCAAAAATAGTGGCATGGAGGAGCAGTACATCAAGGGGTTCTCATGCAATAAAACAGAAAGTTAAAAGTGCAGCCAGGAGATAGAAAACCCTGACTAGGCTGCAGCCAAATAAACTTAAATAGCTTTAGAAATAAATTAGTGGTTTAATCCGGATCAGGAACAGGTGCTATGAATGTAATTCAGTAAATGGCCGAGAGCCTGCCAGAAGGAAGAGAAATGTGTTGCTTTTGAGATAATTTCCCAGAAGCTTCATAAAAGAAAATTGATTACTGGAGTTTAATAATTAAAACAGGGCCAGATATATAGTAATCAAATGAGTTTTTAATTACATCTCAAGCAGAAATAAAATGAAATTTGTGTACTTTGTATCAGAAAAATCCTACTGAAATGCTTCGGTAGTTGGGGGAAAAAAAAAAAAAAGCTAATTTTCATAGGAATTATAGTAGTTGGTTTAATTAAAAGACTAGATCAGAATGAAAGAGTCCCAGAATGAAAGGATACTAAATACAGATGTAGTGGTTTAAACATTAAATCAATGTCTAAATAAAGACATTTTGTAGACTAAGTGCAAAATCTGCACTGGCAAGAATCCCTGAATGAAATTAATATGTAACAAAATAAAGTTTCTTTTAAATTACACTACATGTTTTCTAAGTATTCCAAAGAATTAACTACTTGTGCTATGGTAGAAAATAGTATCAAAGACATGGTTTATTCTTCTTAAATGCTCCTTTTAATTTATTTAATCAAAGTTAATTCTATTAGTTAGCCATTCCTGTTATTCACTTGCTAACTTCTGTTGCAGCTGGGTTATAAGGCACTTGTAATATGCACAGAAGTATATGTTTCTAAGAAATGCATGCATTTACCTTTGGATTTAAATGGTGTTTAGAGCTCATAAGATACAGTGATTACAGTAGAACTGTGTGGTTGCTTCTCAAATCTATTCCTTATCTACTTGGGCCACTAGTCTCTGCTGTAGTCAATGCAAAGCTAATTTATCTAAGCAGCTCAAGCTGTCCTGGCACTGTAGTGAAAGGGCTGTCTTCTACCATAAGAGCTTGGCATTTGCCTACACCTGGAGTGACAGTGACAGCGGCAGGTCCTGCCCAGACCTCTGTATTTGCTGCCTGACACCGGTCTGAAAACACCATGATCTTGTGACCAGCCTTGGAAATAAACAAAACAATGCAGACTGGACACAGACATAGCTGTGAGCTGCACAGCACACTGAGACAAGGTCCACTGTCCAAATGATCTCCTCTGTGTTGCCTGTATCAGGTATGGGTTGCAGGTATAGCATTTATGGTAGCAACAGCCTGTACTGTATTTTGTGCTCCCAGATCCTGGGGCTGGCAGAATGTGACTGCAGAATGCCATCTTTGTGCTTAGAGACATTTGAAATACGTTGATTTTTAAACACTGCTTTTATTTTTTAAAATCTAAAGTGGATATTGGAAAAATACCTCACAAAAACTTTTTCAAGGTTTAAGAAATGTCAGCAAACTTAACTGCCAGTGGATGGATACTGGCTTTGCACAGAAAGGACCTGGTAAGTTACTATTAAGAGCTAAATATCTAATGTACTGCCTGTAGACATTGTATTGACAGTGGGGATGCCCATGCTAATGATAACAGCAGTGAGCTTCTTAGGTATTTCTAGGTGTCATTAATCTATTAATGACACCTAGTCTGTTTTGGACTGCACCAAATCAGGTTTGAGGAATACACAGTGGTCTGAAATAAATAGCTAAATGTGGGCAACAATGAGGCACAGTGATGAGTAAGTTACAAATCCATGTTTATTCTACCAAATGAATGACCATCACCTGTGAGCAATGCTATGTGTGGCAGAGACTGCAGTAGCCCAGATCTGAGGCTGCAAAATTATGTGCCTTGTCTGTGCCATATTCTAATGAAATAATTTCAAGTGGATTTGAGTTCCACACAAATCAGCTTCTTGCTCAGGGTGCGATTTTTCAGAAGTGCTGAGCATTCATATTTCCTACTGAAGTAAACTGAAATTTCAAGTTTTCAGCACATCTTAAAATCAGTCCATTAACCCTTAATTATCATATAATAGCTCAATTAAAAATCTACCAAGCTCCCATGGCTTGTAGACTAGCTATAAAAAAAAACAAAAAAAAAAACCACAGTTCTTTACTAGTGTCTGGCTTTGGGGACCATTTAAAGAGGTTGCCATTAGCCTGCGATTTAAAACAAACAATGAAAATTATCAACTATATTATAATTATCAATGATAATTATCAACTATAAAGGTACCTGCTTCCCCTTTTTTTTCTTATGCTTATCGTTTTCTGCAGTTTTAGAAGAACAATTTTTTGCTGTCTTCCTCTGTCATTTTTTAAACTCTTGCAACAAACCTTCACTTCAAATACATCATTTCCATGCCAGCAGAGACAGCAAAATCAACTCTGAGCAAAACCTACTTTTTTCTAATCAAAATAGCTGCCCTGTCTTGATGCTTGGGAGGTAACTAATTAACGCTTTTTCCAGTATGTCGCTGCTGTTAATGAGGTTCTGTCTTTCCTTAAGGTAGGGGTAAAACCAAATGAAGCACTTGTGGTCTTCCCACATAAGCATTTCATACTGAAAGAGAAGGTAAAATAAACTTCTAGCAAAGGTGTGCAAGAATTACATAATTTTGGGGCTGATTCAAAGTCAGCTGAAACCAGAGAAAATATTCTTACTGGCTTCTGTGGCTTCTGTGAAGTTTGGACTGAGTGTGTACCGAAGAGGCTATTCCAGTGCAATCTAAAAAGAAAACTTTTTCCCCTTTGAGCACGTGGAAGTGATTTCCCATTCCGTCCTCGTCCCCTCCTCCCCCCCGGCCCCGCTTTGGATAGTACAGTACTGTTGTGGTTTACTAATCTACTGGAAATGTGAATCTAAGACTGGGGAGAATCTGAAGGTTATTTCAGCTTTGTCATCTAAGCAATGGATCTCCTGCTCATAGATGCCCACAAGGAGATAGCCTCAGGCACTTCTACAAAAAAGCAAAAGTAGTTGGGCAGCAACTTTGCCACCTCCTGCTATTTTGGCACACCTTTGGTAGCTTACTTAAAGCCTAGTTTAAAATGAGTAAAATAAAGAGATCTCAGTAGGAACAACAAGCTTTACATATGCAGGAATTTACAGTTCAGGGCACGAAGAGTGGGGGCATGGTGCAGATTTAACTCTTTTTTTTACTCTGTTACTCTCTGGACTGTCCATCAAAAGACTGGAAATAATATCAATATTTTTTCTCTCATCCTCTTCCTTTTAAACATCTTCCAGTGTCTAGTGAAGCTGAATGTGAAACTGAAGCCTATGCTGGACTCCGTGGCAGTAAATAGAGGTAAATGGGAGGAGATGCACCAAAAAAGACTTCCTTCTCAGGCAGCATCCTCATCCTCCCTTTCCTCTAGCTTTACCATGTCTCTCAAAGACATAAATTAAGCCTGCAAATAAGTGTCGATTACAGTAAGAGCTATCTGAAAGGTTTTCATAAGCTTAGGACCACCGTTTTTTTAAATAAATGCTTTCACAGACATGCTTAATTGATTGGATATCAGTTTGCTCTTACTGAGAGGCTTAGTAGAACTGAAAGGAAGGCCTGTGGTGAGACTGCACCGGTATCTGAAGCGACACGGAAGACTTGGCACAAGAAGCGTGAATTCAGCTCCACTACGTTTCAAATGCTGCTATAAAAATCTGTAAAAGCTGACAACAAACAGAAACACAAGAACTTACAGCTTAATAAAATTAATAATACAAAGCAGAAATGGGATGCAAGCTGGTCAATTCATATGCAAGGAGCTGCAGGAAAACAGAATATGTAATTACATCGTTGTTTTGCATCTCTTCAGTACATGTTATGAATCAATTATGCCTGCTTTTGTGATGTTCCCCTCTCACTCTTCCCTCCTCTTTTATGCTTGAGTGTTCTGAAAAGCCTGCTTTGTATTCTAGAGAAGTATTTTTTTACAACAAAGCTTCTTAGTGATTGATCAGGGCCTTTAGAATTGCCTACCTTTGCTACATTTAAGAAACAAACTTTATTATCTTTAAAAACGCCAACCTGTCCCTGGTTCACTGCGAAATTCTTATTAACAATGCAGTAAATTTCTCAGCAAGGGGAAGTTTGCATAAAGGCAAAATATTACATGGTAATTTTAGAGGCTGGGCGTTTTTTTTGTCTTTTAAAAAATACTCTTTCAGCCCATTCATTTTTTTGGTAATATTACAGTGTCCTCTGTGGAAAAGATTAATGGGCTTTAATGAAAATAGAATACAAATAAAAGAAGAAATCTGTCGACTTGTGCTTCAGGTTTATATTACATTGAAAAGTGGGCCACAGACAAGCCTTTCTAGTATAATTTCCAGCTGAATACTTTTTAAATGGTGGCAAGGAAGAGTATCATCACAGTGGACTGACTACCTCTTACTTCTCTTGCAGTTCTTTTAGTACAATTTGAGATACTATTATTACAGCTAGCACAGCGCTAGCCAAGGCATACATGTAGACATCTATGGTCACGGTGTTCATAAAAGTCTAATTGAATGTGATAGGTCACAAATCCAAACATGTCTAGTTCTGAGAGATGACACTAGTATTACCTGAGGGTTGCTTTCTTTATATTAGCACAAAGATCACTAGTGTAGCAAAACTGTGATGTATGATTTGAGGGTGCTTTCTCTGCTGCATGACCGGACACAAGAGGAGTCATGTTGCAGTGCTTAGAAGTTCCCATTCACAGGGAAAAAAAGCCTTTGTACTCCATGAAAAATGAGGTTCTAAATATAGCATTATCTGGCAGCAGAAATTACAGCTGAATTCAGCTTAGTTTTACACCTGTGCCAAAATCCATTTACCTCAGTGGAATTACCTTGAACTGGCACCAACTTAATGGAAATCAGAACCTGGCCCAGCTGACCAGATGTTAAAAAGAGCTTTCCTTCTTTCTAAGGAAAGTGAGCTGTTAGCACCTTTGAAAAGCTGACTACATGTGTCTGACAATCAAACAGAAACAACAGATCTGCTGATCACTTCTTTACAAAAAAACCCAAACCAACAAACAAAAAAAAAAACCCCAACAAAACCAAACCCCTCTGTGCTACTAATCATGTGTACAGGAGAACAGCTGGAAATTTCAGTACCACTGCAAGCCAATCTCTCAGTACACAATTGAACCACATTGCTTTCTCTAGCAGAAACAAGCAGGGCAGGGGCAGAAATGCAGACTGCACAGCAGTGAATACATGCACTAAATGGAAATGTTTCTGCTATTATTTTACCACTTCTTTCTTACCTTAGTAAAGACATACACAGGATAATAAACAGCAAGCCATACAAAACTTACAATATGTACTTTATGGGAGAAACAGATACCAGGAACTGACATAGTACCGCTGGCAGGTGCAGACGTTTTTCCTGAATTTTGATATTGCATATTGTTAAGCATAACATAATTTATAGGGCGTACCCTACAGCTTTCCCCAAGGTTGAGTCTCCCTCATTTCCTCTCCTTTATATGGGCTTCAGTGCGCTGTTGCCCATGGCAACACCCACCGGCAGGGATGGAGATTCAGCACCACCACAACCCGACATACAGTTGAAGCTCTAACAATGTCAACCATCAATCAAATGACTGTTTGTAATTGCCTCCATCTATTTCTCCTGTCTTTTCGTACCTTTGCTATTGTGGGTCAAAATTCAGAAACTGCTGACTAATGTTATGGTTCTGTTCCTCCATCACAAGGAATAAAATGAGAGAGCCCAGCTAGATCTTTATCAAATTGTTCTCAAGCTAAACAAAGCAACTGTACTGCAAGCAGGGATAGTATGTCTCAGAACAGCATTCAGTGTCTGAATGTGATATAGCTCAATCTTAAAAAAACCCCACACAAACAAAAAATAATCTTATACTATTTTATTTTTTGAGGGGAAAAAAAGGGTAGATTCTTTATAGAAGCATGCAGTACAGCAAAGAAACATATTCATTTTTTCTTTTTTTGGTATTTTCAGATGGTGGAAAACACCTTTTAGCTAGTGCTTACAAGCTTGATAGACAAATTTTATATACTTTTCATTATTTCTGCTAGAGAAACATTTTCACAGAATTTTAGTCAGTTTTGCCAAACTCTTCTGAGATATGCGGAGGAAAGATGACCATACAGGTAATTAAATCAACATTCTCTGTCTTGTTTCCCTGCCCACAGAGAGATCAAAACCCATTGAAATCAGCTTAGTTCTGCAAGTGTGGGTCCACAAGAGGTGAGGACTAATTGGAGGGCCTGCAAAGAAAAGGGTGGAGAAGAAGAATCCAGTTACCCTGGACAGTATTAGTATAGTGCTGCTTGGTCTTTCCCTGGAGGTTCCCAACACATCTGGTCTGCCTCAGCAACAGACCTTACTTGCCTCAGCTGTTAGTGTAAATCTGTCCTTCAATGACAGCTCCAGTGTTTACAATTTCAGTGCTAAAATGGGCCATAGGATTACAAGGACTTTATTCTCCCCCCTTAGAAGATGCTTTAGGCTGGTTCAACAGCAATGGCATTTTCTTCTATGCATCCTACTGACTAGTGCTAATCACAACCTGAATTCAGTCAGGTTTCTTGTCTTATGAATTACAGGAGCCAGTCAGTAACCCTCACTTTATCAGCAGAAAACTCTCAGAAGAAGACGTGGGTCTTCATCCCTATCCTCAAAGATCAGCTCAAGCCCCATAGTAAATCCACTCAGGATTCGCATCTATGAGACAAGTCACCAAAATCAACTTTCCCTCATCAATTTAATAATAATAATAATACATAAACAGGAAGGAGCCTGATATTAAAATCCTGCTCGATTTGAAGCAGACTTTTGAACTGCAAGTGCACCTCCCTCACCCTGCTGTAGGGAATCATGAAGGTGGGTTTTTCTCCTCACTTCCTGCCAATACCCCTTACACGTGCTCAGCAAGGAGACAGGACACCACTGGGTACAGCCACAGTTTCTGCTTCACTCCTGGAAGTTGCACAGACTTTGGTGGAAGAGCTTAGGAGGGGCTCATACAGTCATCCTCCTGGATTAAAGTGCTCCTCTCCAACACAACACTGTGACCCCACCCAAAAACCTAACACTGTTCAAGGCAAGGGGCATTTGGGGTAAAGGCTCTCCTGAGAATGGGAGGTGTCTTTCATAGAATCATAGAATGTCAGGGGCTGGAAGGGACCTTGAAAGATCATCTCGTCCAGTTCCCCTGCCAGAGCAGGATCACCTAGAGCAAATCACACTGGAACTCATCCAGACAGTTCTTGACTATCTCCACAAAAGGGAGACTCTACAACCTCGCTGTGCAGCTGTTTCCAGTGCTCTGTCACCCTAACAGCAAAAAAAATCCTCAGGTTCATATGGAACCTCCTATGCCTCCTATGTCTTTGACCATAGTAAAGTAGTAATATCAGGCAATGTCTTCTAAAAGTGCCCTGTCACTTTGCCTTTGTTCCAGCCTGGGGCATACAGACAAAACAGAACAGCTTTGTAATGTGATCAAGATGTGGACATCTGATCTGTCAAGACATGTTTTGCTGCTGCTCCAAAGCAGACTCACGCTTACAAGGTGAGGCATCATTAGCTCACAGAAGTGAGGCATCACTGGATGCCTGATGTGGCAATTGGACACTGACCTCCCAATACAGCTCTGTCATAACCTGCCCCTGCTATCTGCAGGACCAGGGGTCTTGCTGGGAAGGTCATCAAGTATGTTTTGTGCCCTTCAGAGAATAACCATAGAGTAGACAAATGTGTTTCATTTTAGCTCAGGTATTCCTTCAGATGGTGTCTTTGGTACAACAGCTGCATTTTTCTGGACTAGTGACCTTGCTGAACAGTCTTTGGAGCACACTGCAATCTCATAATGTGCCTGTAGTTATCAACAAAGTACTCACAAACTGCTTTTGGAAACTGCAACCAGCAGTGCCTAACAGGACGTGTAATATTTAGCTCAATCCTAGTGGGAAGCACTTATCTTCTCTCCATAAAACTAAAACAATTGTAGTTACTGATAGATCATTTACACATTGGGTGAAATTTTAGAACAAGTTTCTTTCAAGGTTATGTAATGCACATTAATAGATGTTTCCAATGCTTAATGTTCTGGGCAGGAAAATGTAGAGCAACACACACCTTTGTCAAAGATTTTTAAACATAAAATCACACGAATGGTTTCTAACGTAACATGTGTGACGTATACATCAGCTGAAATGAGGGGCCCAGATATTTCCACCATTTGAATGTGCCAGTATTGGAATACATACAGCCTGTTGCTTCGCCTTTCTTTCTTGGACTACCATTTAATTACCAATTTATATGCATGTTGGACACTGCATCTCGTAGTTCTGTGAGGAGTATCATTATAAGCTTTGAACCTCTGCCTACAGGAAACAACTGACACATGCACAGAAATACTGAGTGTACGTTCAAATATAAGCAGCTATGTACTTTTACAATCTGTAACTTGACTTCTGCATCCTTTTCCTTTTCTGGCATTTTAAGACCATTAACCTCATTGTTTTGCTTTAGTAGGTCAGACAGTGCTGATTCAGCTTTTTAAAGCACGTTTTTGAAATTAACAATTTGCTCTCACAGATCTCTAATAAAAAATCATTTTAATGGGTTGCTGTGAATTTTTATTATTTTCCTTACAACTGCTGAACTATTGCACGACATTTATAAACAATAATTCATAAACAAAGTTTACTTTTATGCCTTACAGCTGTACAAGACACTCAAACAGGAAACATTCAGGCCTATGCATGTTTTCAGGTGTGTGAACTATTTCAGCCGAGATGGGATCGTAACCAAGCAGCTCCTCTCACCACTCGGAATACACGAAAAGGGCAGAACGTGACAGTCAAAAACGAAAGATGCGGCTCTTGTCTCGCCATTATCTCCCATTTGCAGCACGGCGGCTGGGCAAACCCAGACACACGGGCCGCAGAAGCCGGAGACAGGAAGGCAGCGAAGCGGCTGGCGAGCTAAGCACTGCCGCCGGCCACCCTGGGCGCCCGATACTACAGCTCCCCCTGCGCCCCCGCCCCAGCACTCGGCCGCCTGGGGCCGCCGTCCCCCGCCTGCCCGCGCTCGCCTCATCCACTTCCGGGGGAGCGGCCGCCCGCCTGGAGAGCACTTCCGCTTCGGCAGCAGCCGTTGCCATGGCAGCGAGGGTCCCGGCTTCCGCTTCCGTTCCAGCAGGGTCGTTACCGTGGCAGCGGCGATGGAGGCCGCTCCGGTGCCCGACGGGCAGTACACGGCCGTTGTCTACAGGCTGATCGGCGGCGGGCGATGCGGCGAGGCGGTGTCGCTGCTGAGCCGCGAGCTGCAGAAGAGCTGCCGCTCCCGGGGCGGCCTCTCCCTGCTGGGCTACTGCTACTACCAGCTGCAGGATTTCGCGGCGGCGGCCGAGTGCTACGAGCAGCTGGTGGCGCTGCACCCCGAGCTGGACGCGTACCGGCTCTACCAGGCTCAAGCTCTTTACAAGGCCGGTCTCTACGCAGAGGCCCTGCGGGCTGCTAGCCCGCTGTTGGACGTCGCCGCCTACCAGGGCCGGGCCCTACGCCTCCAGGCCGCTATCCACTATGCCCAAGGCGACCTATCGGCGGCTAAGAGCCTGGTAGAGGAGGTGCTTGCCGCTGCTGCAGACGGCGGCTCCGGGGCAGCCCAGGACCCTTCAGAGCAGGCTGACGCCGAGATCAACCTAGGCTGCCTGCTCTACCGGCAGGGACGGCACGAAGAGGCAAGCGCCAAGTTTGCCAGTGCCATGCAAGTGTTGGGTTACTGGCCTGAGCTGTCCTACAACATGGCGCTGTGCTGCTATGCGGCTAAGCAGTATGACTCTGCTCTCAAACACATCTCTGATATCATAAAGCGTGGCATCCACCAGCACCCAGAGCTCAGCGTGGGCATGACCACTGAGGGCATTGATGTCCGCAGTGTAGGCAACACTCTGCTGCTGCACCGCACGGCACTGGTAGAGGCCTTCAACCTCAAGGCAGCCATTGAGTACCAACTATGCAACCTGAAAGCAGCCCAAGAGGCACTCACAGACATGCCACCAAGGGCTGAAGAGGAGCTGGATCCAGTCACACTGCACAATCAAGCACTAATGAACATGGACAGCCAGCCCACTGAAGGGTTTGAGAAACTGCAGTTTCTTCTGCTGCAGAACCCCTGTCCCCCAGAAACGTTTGGAAACTTGCTACTCCTCTATTGCAAGCATCAGTACTATGACCTGGCAGCCGATGTTCTAGCAGAGAATGCTCATTTGACCTACAAACTGCTCACACCTTACTTGTACAACTTCTTGGATGCCATTATTACTTGTCAAACTGCCCCTGAGGAGGCTTTCCACAAGCTAGATGATTCAGCAGGAACACTGACCGAGCAGCTGAGAAAACTCTCAAAGCAGGTACAGGAAGCAAGGCAAAACTGGGATGATGAAGCTGTGAAAAAGGCAGTCAATGAGTATGATGAGACTTTGGATAAATACGTGCCTGTTTTGATGGCCCAAGGAAAGATCTACTGGGATATGAAGAACTACACAATGGTGGAAAAGATTTTCCGCAAATCGGTGGAGTTCTGTAAGGAACATGAGTTGTGGAAGCTCAATGTGGCTCATGTGCTCTTCATGCAGGAGAACAAGTATAAAGAGGCTATTGGCCTCTATGAACCAATAGTTAAAAAGCACTATGACAACATTCTCAATGTAAGTGCCATTGTGTTAGCTAACCTCTGCGTTTCGTACATCCTGACAAGCCAGAATGAAGATGCAGAGGAACTGATGCGGAAAATTGAGAAGGGAGAAGAGAAACTGGCCTATGATAATCCTGATAAAAATAGCTACCATCTTTGCATTGTCAATCTAGTCATTGGTACCCTGTACTGTGTAAAAGGAAACTATGAGTTTGGTATTTCAAGGGTCATTAAAAGCCTGGAGCCATATAACAAGAAACTGAGCACTGATACATGGTATTATGCCAAACGGTGTTTCCTGTCCTTGCTTGAGAACATGTCCAAGCACATGATCATGCTACGTGACAGTGTTATTCAAGAATGCATTCAGTTTCTGAAGCAGTGTGAGCTGTATGGAAGAAATATCCCAGCTGTCATTGAGCAACCTCTTGAAGAGAAGAGGATGCACAGTGGGAAAAATACAGTTACCTATGAAGCCAGGCTCTTGAGAGCACTGATGTATAAGATCATTGGGTGGACTGTGTAGATGGTGTTTCCATGCAGCAAAAAGGCGAGCTTTGTGTCTGTTCTTTTGTTATGGTTGTGGGGTGATGCTTACCCTGGTAGTGCACAAGGGTGTGGGTTTTTCTTGGATTGCTTACCTTTCTTTTTTTGCCATGTATTTTAAGAATTTTGAGTGGAAAATAGAATCCTTACATGAAGTTAACCTGCACCAAATAACTAGGGACATTCTCAGTAATCTGTCATGTTAAATACACCTGAAGATTTGTTGATCAAGACTATAGTTACAGAATTATCATAGAAATTTCACTTGTGAAAATCCTTTTGAAATTTTGACCAAATTCCTTTTCATTAGTTGTTATTTGAAAATATTTTGTTCTTCATCTCTTCTAGCACAGAAATTGAAGGAAAAAAAAAGGTTGATTTAGTTCTCTGATTTGTGCCTATATGAGAAAGATTTTTCTGCTTTTCCCAAGGTATGTATAATCCATTACAGACTACATCAATAGTATATTTAAACACCAAAAAAAAACTTTGTAATAAAAAATCAGTCATACAAACATTGAAGTTCCCTTTTGATAACTCATCAGTAATGCATGAGTATTCTGACAAGTTGTACAGCTAATACAGGGACTAGGAGGGTATGTTAGGACAATACCTTGCTTTAGGTGTACCCTTGCAGTGGAATTGTTATGACTGGGCACGACTAGCTTCAGAGACACAGTCCAGTGCTGTCCATTGGCTTCTGAGACTACCCAAGTCCCTGTGCCTGCATCTGAGTTGTTGCCCTGCAGACCTATTTGGTAGCAGTTTCAAGCTCAATAACACAGTTCTGCCTTTGCAGCCTGGCTTGGCCCTTTAACCCAAATACCATTCTCATATCAGTCTCTGATAAGACATCTTCTAGATGTGAAATTGTGTTATTTTCCATATTTCTCAAGCCGCATTTAGCTTCTGTTTCATGCACCCTTAGACAAAACAAATCTGCTTCTTAATTTCCTCCTTGTGTTACTATTTCTGCATCTCAGTACTTGTCTGAAACCCTGTTTATTTGCTTAATTCCTTTACTTGGCATCTCCATCACACTGGCAACAGACAGGGTACTTTCTCAACAGTATTCCCATACCTTTTGAGGGGAATGGGAAGTTAAAGATGTGGGAGTTTCCATACCTCATATGAGTTCCATAGCAAAGAGAGACAAAAAAACCTTTCAGTGGCTTTATGCAACCTGGTTATGGGTCTCATGGATGTTCTCCTTTGTATTCTGCCTTCTCAAGCAATGTGTGACCTCAAGATTTTAAAATAAGAATTAAAGATCTGCATCTTTAACTCATTTGCCTATCTTTAATAGTGACTCCCTGTAGAGTTGTTACAGGGGAACTTTGGCACATCCCTTGGAATCCAGTTTCTGTGCTGGGTGATGGCATTTCTGAATGTTGCTATCTTATAAAACAATAGAATACTTAATTATTCCATTTAGTCTGTATAGGGACTGAATAGGCTCGCTGCAACCATTTCAACATAGAGAAAGTCAGCTCTGCTTATCTGCAGGGAGAGACTTGTCAGGGCTGAACATATCCTCTGTAGCTGAAGGAAACAATTGTGGGTTAATGTTACAGTTTACCCAAAACTTTCCAAACAGTAAAGTAAAACAAAACTGAACAGTGTCAGGAATGGGAAAATGTTCTAAGTAGGCTAAAGAGCGGGCAAGAGACACAGCGAGGTGTCCTAGGGAGGCCTCCATAGCTCATTACTAGACCATAAACCCCCCCAGTTACGGCGATTTTAAATATTTCCCACAACTGCTTCCCCGCAAGGAGAAGACCCATGATTTCAAATTATGTTTACCCTCACAAAACACAGCAGCAGGCTGTAAAGTATGTTTCTAATTTACAGCAGAATTGTATTATTTATTATGCAGCACAAACAGCATGACCTTTTTAAAAAAAGTTTTTAAAAGTCATGCCACATAATGGTGTCTGAAGTGCAGTAATGGGCAATGACTTGGGGAGCATCAGCTCTTTATTTAGTATTCACTGGGCATATTCTGTGAAAGTCAGTATTTTAAAAACATCACTTTGCAGATTTGCGCCTGTGCAGCATTGAATGTCCTCAAATGAAGAGCAATGTAGAGACTTTTCCATAGCTGACTTGATGCTCGCATGCTCCAGCAGCTCTTGTACAACTTGTGCTGTAGCCAAGGTTAGTTGCACTTTCTGTGGACACACAGGAATCTACTCTGGTTAAGCAGAGGTGACAGTGTTGGCCAACTCTGGCATATGCTCCCTGAGCTCACCAGCCCTCATGGAAGGCATAAAGCCCTCAGCTGCAGAGTGGGAAGGGAGAACTGCCACATTCCTCATGGCAAAAAAAGTGCCCATAAAAGACATGCCTCTATACAGTTGTGCATAATGTGGCTGGCTTCAAAGATACAGTTAGAGGAGAATCGGCATGCCTGGAATTTGCTTCATCCTGTTGGAGATGAGATATTCAAAACCCCACCAGAAAACATCAATAGCAGCATTCCCCCCATTCTTCCCATCTCCTTCCATTTTCACCTGCTTTCCCTCCCAGAGTGCACTATGCACTCAGACAAGCCAAGATTTCTGTGGTGGTTCGGCAGTTACCCGCCCTTCTACACTTTGAAATTGCCCAGGCTAGAACTCAGTCAGCTGGACGTTAATAAATGAAGCTTATTTACAGCTTTGCACAATATACAAGCAGATACGTACAATATATAACAGATATTTACAGATATATACAGTGAAAAGGTAACACCACACCCCTCCCAGACATCAGAGTCCCTAAGAGGGGTTTCCAGCCACCCTACCACCTTCCCCCCACTTCCCCAACTTATCCCACTATATGTCTTATGTGCCAGGTAAGCCAGGTAGATTGGCCAGGGGGGGTAGTAAAGGAAACTGGTTAGTGAAGTTACACAGATCCAGCTAAGAAGGCAAGGAGAGAGAGATGCAGCAGCGAGTGTTGCTCTAACAGCGCTGTTATCTATGTTTTGGTTCTAACTCTTATACCGTCTCAGTAAACGAGTGGAGTAGAATCAAATTTTGTTTTCCTTTCTCAATCTATAATCTATTTTCTCATTAAATTCCTCCAATTAATTCAAACCAGCACAATTTCTGAGCAGGTTGGGTCATGCTGGACACCATGACCCTAGTATAGAGATGCCTCTGTTGCTGAAAGGTGAAGGGGAAGCAACAAAGCTGAGGCATAACAGGATGAGACCTGGGATAGGTTTTCTTCCTCTGCTGTGTCAATGGATGCTTCTGCATGGGATGTTCTCCCTGTCCCAGCAGTATTTTACATCCAATCCTCCACAGCTTCTTCCTCAGCAAGAGCCACCCAACCTTTCCATGGCTGCAGCACACCTGAACAGATGCTCCATCTCATTTTTTTGTCCTAGAAAGGTGCCTGTCCCTCCTGTATCCAGAGAGACCAGGTCTTGGGGTTTTTTTGCAGTATAAGTGTGTTTTTTCTTACAGGGGCAAGTGTGCATTTATAGCATCTCCAACTGCAAAGCACCTTGACCATGAAAAATGTATAAATGTTACAACCATTTTTATTACCATCTTTATACAGTGTTTAATGTTATCACTATGTGGCTTTCACACAAAATACATTTTTAAAGTAAAGCACATACGTTTTTATTTAAGAAAAGGGAGGCCACCAAATACTGCTTTATGCTCCTTAGAAATACTGTAAAATGCACCTAAATTAATGCTGTAAGCCAGCACAGTTGTTCTTTAGTCCAAACCAAAATGACTGATTTAGTTTAAAAGAAAAAAAAAAAAAAAAAAAAAAAAAAAGGCAACCAGAAAACACTACCCAGAAACAATTGACCATCCTCCTAGGGAGATGTGGAGGGCAAACAGGTGCAGATAAACACAGATTCCAAGGCAAGAGCTTTTTTTTTTTTTTTTTTTTTTTTTTTTTTTTT
>VWZI01005971.1:180200-206267 GCA_013396835.1 Psilopogon haemacephalus
AAAAGCTGATTTGGACAGCCTGTTCCAAAATACGCTCTTTACACCATGCTATTTTGGATGCCTGCTTTCAAAACTTCTGCAGACCCACACTGGTTTTAGCCTCCAGCAAAGGCAGCAGAGTCCAGCCCTGACTAACAGTTTGCAGACTTAGGGCACCATCATGATTATGTGGCTGTGTGGCCTGAAAGATAAACACCAAAAGATCCATATTCTCCCCCAGACTTTTCTTCCTTTACCTCCCTTTGGCCTTTCAGCAAACAAAACCTCTACATTTCAGAATTCTGGTAAATGCAGTGGGTGTACCTGGGGTAACACACGTCTTCTTCACATCACACCATGTTGTGTAGTTCATACAGAAGATAAACACATGCATACCATCTGGTTTACTAAGAATTAGTTCACAAAACAGATTTTCTGCAAACGGTCTTTTAGTGCAAACAGCTAACCCCATGTTTCCTGTGGTACAACCACCACATGTTAAGAAAATATCACTGTTACACAGTAAGAAATGGAAGTCAGAAGGGAATTCTAATCCTCCAACAGGGCCCAGATAAGCTTAGTCTTTACCAGAAGCCTGCAGAGTCCACCCTCCACGGCCTCCCATCCATGTCTAGTATTACCAGTATGGCACAGCCCCAGCCCTAGAAGACACCCAAATTACAACAGCCATCCCACTGGCAACTGCTTGGAGAAGGAAATTGAAAACTCAAGTGCCAAATTTTATTCTGGAACATGAGAATGAGCACTCAGCATCACAAACTTTTAAACTTCTTGGGGTGAATTTCCATGCTAGATCTGAACAATCTGAGCTTCTTCATGGTGTTTTTGTCCTTTGCTGCAAATAATTATCCCCTTCTTTGAATTTCAGTCTTTCTCACTGCTTACCTTCTCCTCCCCCTCAACTTTCCCTCTAGGACCCTTGCTATCCTATGTCACAAGCAAAGGATCAGGTTGACTAACAGCTTTTTATGACTCAGTTTTACTTTATAGCCCTCTTTCCCGTGGGAGAGGGCAGGAGTTGGCTAACGCTCAGATCCTGGTGGGTTGAAGTGTTTTCTAACAGTCGTCTTCCAAATTAAAATTAACGCAGCTTGGATTTTTCTTAACTGCATTTCTCTGGTGCCTCACAGAGCTCTTTGTGTTTTGCTCCCCTGATTCACGGCCACTCAAGCGGTCGGCAAACAGAAACGCAAGGGCTCCGACATGGCGTATCTGATTTTCTTGCACTGTCAGTAGTATTTATCACTGCAGCTCCCATGCAGGGAGGGCTGAGGGACAGGAGTTTCACAGTGTACATAAATCCTTTGCTCGTCCCCTGCAGAGCAGGTCAACGTACGTCACCGGTTTGAAACAAAAAAAGCCACATCTTCCAATGGCAGTGATCCAGCCATTACTTCAGCTATCTCCATAACGCGGTGATGGTCACCACGCCGATATAGCCCATGCAACTGTCCGTGGGTGCGAAGCAGGTGTGGAGAAGGCTCCATTAGGAAATACCACCTGATTTATCAGAGCGGCATTTTTCTTCCCCTGGCATCTTACGCCTTTGTGTGTCACCTTCATGGAGGGCTGGGCGGCCGCTGCCGTGCTCTCGCCGTGCTACAGAGGGTGCTGCTGCGCCAGGTTTGGCTGCGGCTGCTGCCGAACGCTTCGCCGAGGCGGGGCGGGGGCTGCCAGAGGCCCCGGACGGGGAGCAGCATCCCTAGGACCATTCGTGACAGCCAGATTGTTGGGAATGAGACAGAACAAATGCCGGCAGCTAATACTGCAGATACAAGTGGCTGACGTAAGCCCGTTCTCCCTGGTCCACGCTAGAGTTTGCTGCCGCTCCTGCTCGGAGAAAGGGAAAGAAAAATCGAAGCTAAAACCAAGCGATGAAAGGCAGTAGTCTCTGACCAGAAAGATCATTGGTTCCTCAGAGCCAGCCCTGGCCTGCCTTTGGCTCTACAGGAGCGTCCTGGTGGTGCTTTTCCTCGTTTTTAGAAGGGGGAAACAGGAGAAGGCAGCGAGGCTTATGCGCTGCCTCTCGGCATCGCCACCAGCCGGGAGAGGAGTGGGAGGGAGCAGTTTTGCGTACCCCGGAGAGGCAGGAATGCCGTGCGCCTCAGCAGCCAGCTGCAGCCCTCTGTAGCACCCTTACACCTCGGTTGGAAGACCTACCCTTAAGTAGGCGTAGGTCTGACCTATACATATTTGTACAGAGCAGGGCACAACTGACCCCACCGGAGCTCCTCTAGACTAGTGTTGGTTTTACCGTAAGAGCGTGTGTTCACACACGAGAGCAGCTCCGCAGCACTCGCAAACGAAGGTAGGAACCGCCCTTCCCGCAGAGATGAGGGGCAGCCACGGCTCTTCCCCTGCGTATCTAATGGCACCATCTTTTCTGCCACACAAGTTCCTCTTGGTCTGCCTCTGCCCAAGAATGCGATCAGGACTTCGGATAACATGAAATACTTTTGTTACAAGAGTTAATAACAATAAAGCAGCCAACAAAATATAAAGCTGTTAGAGTAGGATGGAGTCCCTGGGAAGAGTGATGTAGTAGCCCTGCCCTCTGCCTTTGTGCTCAGTTCAAAAACCAGAGACACATCCTGATCTTGTGAAATGTCTGCAAGTGAGCCTGTGTAAAATATTGTGAAATTTTTGTAACTTGCTAGGTTATAAAGCTGGTTACAGGAGAATTTAATAAAAAAGGAAAACAGTTTATCTCTTTCTGATAATTTCTCTATGGTTTTAGGGTCTCATTCTGGCTTCCTCTCTATGCCTGGAGAGGAGATCCTAATATTCAGTGTAAAACGTGCAGATTCCCCAAAGGGAGCTTGGAAGAAATTCTCTGCTTCAAATTCAAACCTGACAGTTTGAATCACATCAGGGAATCCCTTTTATCAGTAGGATATTCAGAAGGGATGAATGATTTACTCACATAATCTCTTAAACCTTTCACTTGCAGAGTCTAAGATAGAATTTATAGCATTTTCATCATTTGGACCTAAAAAAATCCCAGTAAAATTTCTCTATGAAATCTGAAACCCTACTCATTTATTTTCTAGCTGATGAAATTTCAAAGGAACATGTTTTTCCATGGTGGAATAACAGCGGGTCTCTGCCTTTGCTTTGTTTATTTCCTATGTTAGAAATCAGATGCTTCCTCCCTAGGGAGACACATTAAATAGATACACCCTGTCTTTCACATTCAGACACATTGAAGCTGCTTTTAACCTCCCATAGTTTAAAACTGTACCAAGTTTTGTGGAATTTCTCTAATTTCTTTTTCCTGAACAGAAACCTAAACAATTAATGTTTTCATTATGAGTTTTAACCTAAGTAATTAGATTTGTCTTTAGGACAATGAGGAAAGCAACTTATGTGACAACACTTGCTTAATATTTGTTCCATATAGCTGCTGTGGAAAAGTAAACCAAAAGTGGGTTGTGGCATTTTATTTCAGTTCCTAAAATATTTTTCCCCAATTGATATATTCTCCCTTTATCTAGTGAAAATATAGGAGAGTCTGAGTCCAGGATTTTCTTACCCTGTTGTACCAACAGAGTGATACCTTTTTTTTTTTCTTCTTATAAAGTTATTTTTTAATTAAACCGGAGGAAACGAGCCCAGAATGAGAATGCAAAACAGATTCTCATCTCATTTCCTGGTACTATCAGTTTGTATGCTGTTTGAACCTAGAGCTATCAAATGTTTATGTGGGGTGAGAACTAGTACAATTAAATATGTAATAATGCTAATAACTCTTTCTTAATGTGACAGAGGCGGGAAGCAAATAAGCATGACTAGATTGGTAACCAACACATTAAAAGATCCAGAAGTACAAACTAGAGCTAAGAAAGTTGAAACTTTCATTTTCACTATTTGTGTATGGGTGTTTGGCCCTTCAGAAAGGTGTTTGTGAATTAATCTCCAGAAGGCTGTCTGCAAACAGTGATGCAACTCCAGTTAGGTTTCTGTTGAGCCCAACTGTTGCTTCAGATTACTTTGTATTAAGACCCATCCAGTTTTCTGGGGAGATTAATTTTATGCCTTACCACTATTTTCTCCTTTTGCAGATTCTCTGTGAGAGCTCTAGATGAGCTGGTGATTTGCTCAGTGGGGATACTGCTGACCTCCACAAGGCAGCAGTCCACACCAAGCACTGAATTATGCTTGTATTTACTCAGTGTAAGCCCCAGTACATCCTTCCAATTCAGCAAAAGTCTGATTTACACCAGTGTAAGTGACAGCAGGATTTGGCCCCATGGAACGGCCTCTGTAAGGCCAGATCTTATATCGGTGTAAGTTACTGTAGCTCAGTTTGCATTTGTAGTGCCAAATATACCTCTTTCCATTTAGTACGTGGCCCAAGGTCATGTTAAGAAAATACTTCACTGTCATAGTTATTCCCATGAAATCCAGAGCACTTTGTATTTGGCAGCCAATGTCATTTCCTGTGCCTTAAGAAGATGGGCATTAATTTTCTGACACTGAACAAAGAGAGATTCATTTACACATTTTCCTGATTGCCATTTTCTTCTCCTCATGCGTTTGAATCCCTGCAGCCTGATGCAGTCCTCAGGGAGCCTTCCTGGGTGGTACTGTAGCACTAACAGTAACCATATCTTCATTTAACAAGGATTTGTGCCAGATTTCATTCAGCAGAAGTTTTACCTTCAGCCTGGGGAGTATGCCAGGTGACATTGCCTTCTGAGAGCTTTTTGCTTCTGCAATTTCTCCCTGAGAGCCTCTCCTTGATAGAGATCAGAGGTGGGAATCCCACAGGGTCTTTTCAAGCCTGTTGCTGTGTGTTAGTATCCCTGTAGATGGATAATGCAATGTGGCTGTGCAGCCCTCAGGACCAGCTTAGTGCTGTGGATGCAGACTCTCCAGCACCTTCCTGTTCCAGCATCCTGCTTATACAGCAGAGCCCCATACACAGATCCCTAGGGACAAATAAGGCACCGTTTGCCCAATCTGGTATGAAACTAAGGCTGGGAGCAGCCAAGTAGGAGCACTGGTGGCATTGAGGGTGCTAGTGTGGGATAAAGACCCTTGGTTGGTGAATTGACTGAAGACAGGACTTCCATGAGAGGCACTATAGGAAGCCTGTGATCTCCTGGGTTGGTGCTGCAGGGGAGTCAGACTGGGGCTTGGGAGGGGCTGCAGAGGAATCAGTGCACACCTGCACTTCTGAAAGATCCAGCCTTAGCTCTGCCCACAACTACAGTTGCTAACAGCCACCTCCTTTCTTTTTCACACAAAAATAAATATTTCAGTCCATGACATATAGGTAATATCTCCAGCTGATATTGGCTTGCCTGACTCCCCTGAAGCAATGAATATTTATACTGGCTAAGAACTGGCATGCATTTAACATCCTCTTGATTATTTCTTACAGCTATTTCTGTTTGTTTTCTGTAGCACTCAGTAGGCTCAGTATCATTTTCTTGCAACATGGTCAGTTTTCCCTTACAGGTTTGTTCATATTTACACATCTGAGTTCCCATCACAACTTCACACTAACTTAAGCAAACAAAATACTATATTCAAGTCAGATAATTTTGCACCTCCATAGCAATGACATGGACATGGAAATAATGGTGTAGATCTTTCCACACCCTGTCCAGTGCTGCAGGATTTCTGTAGAATTTCCTGTTTCTCAAGATATTAAGTTTGACTGGAAGGAAATGCAGCCATCATGTATTCTCACTCCAGCACTGGAGCAGCGTTAATAAACATGCATAAAACAGGCCTCAGCCTGGAAGCTTGCTCAGAGGCACACATTTACATTTCAAAACGGTGGTAAGTACGGTGTGGGTGTGATGGGGACACAAAGAGGAAGGGAGGAAGATTAAACTATAGCATAAGAAAACACAGCCTCTTCAAAAAGTACGAAGTTTCATGGGCAAAGAAGGCCAAATGTGATTGAGGTTTTGATCACATTCTTGTGGTACAGATACTTGTCGGCTGTTGCACATTATGTTCCTCTCTGCTTCTTTGGTCCCAAGGGGAGCTTGTCCAAATCTGGCAACACTGCCCTGAGTTGGGGAATGGCCCCCAGCATCATGAGCAACAGGTCTTCTCCACCTCTGGCAATGGCAAAGTGGGACCGGAAAAACGCAGGTGTTGAAGCCAGGCTGAGTGCACACATAGCTTATAAAGCTCTACGCTCTGGCCCGAGGACAGGGGTGAACCAATTAAATATCACAGAATCATAGAATCATAGAATGGTTTAGGTTGGAAGAGACCAAAAAGCTCACCCAGTCCCACCCCCCCGCCACAGGCAGGGACACCTCCCACTAGATCAGGTCGCTCAAGACCTCATCCAGCCTGGCCTTGAACACATCCAGGGAGGGAGCAGACACAACCTCCCTGGGCAACCTGTTCCAGTGCCTCACCACCCTCACTGTGAAGAATTTCTTCCTAACATCCCGTTCAAATCTCCTCTCCGCCAGTTTGAACCCATTCCCCCTCGTCCTGTCATTACAAGACCTTGTGAACAGTCCCTTCCCAGCCCTCCTGTAGGCCCCCCTCAGATACTGGTAGGCTGCTATAAGGTCTCCTCGAAGCCTTCTCTTCTCCAGGCTGAAAAGCCCCAACTCTCTCAGCCTGTCCTCATAGCAGAGGTGCTCCAGCCCTCTGAGCTTCTTTGTGGCCCTCCTCTGGACTCTCTCCAACAGTTCCATGTCCTCCTATGCTGAGGGCTCCAGAACTGCACACAGTACTCCAGGTGGGGTCTGAGGAGAGCAGAGTGAAGGGAGAGAATCCCCTCCCTTGCCCTGCTGGTAATGCTGCTCTTAATGCAGCCCAGGACACAGTTGGCTGGCTGAGCCACGTGTGCACACTGTTGGCTCATGTTGAGCTTCTCATCATTGCTTCATCATATGAAGCAATGGAGCTCTCAGGCCAAGACCTGTGTGACGTGTAGGCACCTAAGCCTCACCATTTCAGCAAGAGGTTCCCAAATGTCCTTGGGAATCTGTGCCTTAATAAATGACATGCTGAGACACCACCTGAAAGTACACGCTTGCACCAGAGATACATCACTGCTATTAGAAGGTTGCTCACTGCTGTGGTAAGTGAAGGGGCTGATCAGCCTACAACCTCTGGAGCCAAAAAGCAGAATCTTGACCCCTGTCAAGCAAGCAGACCTTTACCTCCTGCTTTAGACCCTGGAAATGGGATGCTGAGCTCAGTGAGTTGTTGGCACCATGTTTTAAATGGCTTCATTTATTGTCTGTCTTAAACCTTCTCTTCTTCCACCCTTCAGTTTGGCAACAGGTACTGTCACGAAACACAGTTTGGGCTTTCTTTATTCCTACACCAGTTCTACTGTTATACACAACACTAGACTTCATCTCAACAAATCCATGACTACCAGTTGTGGCAGCAAAGCACTGAGGGGACACACATTGGAATGAGGAGAGGGGACACAGTTTCCATTATGCAGCCTAAACTTAAAGCACATAAGAAGAGCACTTCATTACCTACTCAGGAAGCAGAAGGTCTCAACACACAGCTTTGGTGGACATCTGGATCTGAGATGAGACTGTACATGAGATCCAGCAGCCTCCAGGCATGGCCCAGTGGGACAGAGGGGTGAGAGGAGAGCAAGCCAGTAGGACAAAGTCTGGAGCATGGTACACTTGCTCCCAGTAGACACCAGAGCACTGGGAATTCCCTCAATTTTGGCAATGCCTGTATGATTTGCTATGTCAGGAGAGCCTTCCATACATACCTGGTCTCAACCTTTCAGCTGCTTTTGGAGAGCTTATCTCCATAATTGGGATATCTTTCATCACTCAGCAATGACACCTGCCTCAGTTTCTACAGGGGTATTACAGCAGAAGCTGACAGAAGTGTTGGGAAATACAACGATTTTAACAGAGTTTTGCAAGTTTCATACCCCAAGGCAGGGTCTATATATTCTGTGCTCATTTACAGTAAATGTATTTGTTTTCCTTGCCTGCTCCTTTCCTGTGCCATTTCCCTTTGAAGCTGAACTTACTGACGGAAGCTCCTTGTGGACACCACCACCCCCACCATCCATTCTGGGAATTTCCAGATGTACACAGGCAATGATTTGCTGTTTTAGATGAGGGAAAAAATGGAGCAGAGTATATAATCAATCTCTGAATCATGATGTCCTAAGGATTTGGTGAGGAAATCTACTGACACATGTGAGCATTCAGGAGTTAAAACCGTGTTGTGGTGGCTGTCTGGTGATTTTGCAGAGTTGTTGGCAGGAGCTGGGGTGAGGGGAATCTCCCTGATGATTTGTAGTTTTGGAGGAGGGGAACTAGAGCTGCTGAACTGCCAGGAATTTGATTTCCAGCTACAGCTGTTTATTCCATCTCATACTATTCCCTGTCACAAGAGAGACCTATGCCTTCTGAAGAGGCTACAACACACACTGCTTATTTTTACCACATCACATCTGACTTGGCTCTCTCACTGTATTTTATTGCTTGCCAATTCTAACACCTCAGATATAAAACTTTCAGACTGTCCTCTGCCTAGCTTTTGCTTTTCGGTTTGATTTTTCCCTAGCAACAGGACATGCCCCGAAGTGTTTCTGACAAGAGCAACTCTCATCCTAACAAGTGAAAAGACCTTGATTCTGTATGATATATGCCCTAGTTAAAGTAAACAGTAACACTCATATTTTACTGCAGGTTGCACCAGAGCACTGGTCAAGCATTCAGTAAGTAGCCCATATTTCTTACTACAATTTACAGCTTTGAGATGGACAGGAGCTAATGTAAATGTCCTGAGCTTTTGTGAGAGATGGTGCAGGGCACATAATGGCTTTACAGTTACCTATGCTGAGCAGATACACAGTTCACTGATCTGTTAAGCACTTTTGAGATCATGCAGTGTGTAAAAAAAAAATACTATGTACTTGTAAATGTCAAGAGGAGTTACTGGTATTTATAGAAAAGAAACCGTTTTACTGTTTCCAGTTCTGTGGAGCAAATGCACTGTATACTTTAGCAGTTCAGTAGTTTCCATGTGTATCAGATTTTTAAGGTCATAAATTGATTGAGATGACCCCAGCAATTCAGTACCATGCCTGGGTCTTTTTAAAGCTCAAGTAAAGGCAAGTGACATTTAATGGTGGGAAAGAAGGTGAAGCAGAGGGAATAGGGGGAGTTGTAATACGATAATAAAAAATGTGCATTTCTTCAGTTGGATATCATAAAGAGACTGATCTTGCAAGCTCTCTTTTGCAAAATATGCCTGGGTATATGAATTTGAATGTCAGCCCTGAATGCCAAACAACTCACTAACTGGACTTGTCTAACACAGAATCAAGTCAAGCAAGAAAAGGAGGGATCAAGCCTGAAAATAAACATGCATTTTGGAAATCATAGCTCCCTAAATTAATACACCACATGGAAGGCTTTGCATTTTAATTTATCAGTTTCCTTTTAATTGACCAGATTAATTATTTCCACCTTGCCATTTGGCAGGTAGGTCACTGTTCTTTTCACAGCATTAATGAAGTAATTCCATTTTCCCCTTGTAATTACAAGTTATAGAGATCGCATTTAGAAACCAGCTTGCTTCACAATAAAATGTACTCTTTATTAAATAAAATGCAACATAATTTCCCATGCCAAAGGGATTTATTTTTCATCACATTTCTCCAGCAAAAGCATAAAAAGAAAAAGAAAATCCCCTCAACCCTGCACTTCTCAATCGGTACTAAAAAAACAGGTAAAATAAAATTACCAGCTAACTCCTGAAAAGACACACACACACATATACACAAGTCTCCCTTGGGCACACCAACCTCAACTCCAAATGTCAAAACAATTGAAAGTTTCACATTATCAATAGTTTATACTCTAATCAAGGCCTCTCATGATCAGGTCAAAAGGCAGGATTTGCTCTGTTAGCCAAGGAGGATGCACTGTGGCTGGCCCCACTAGGCTTAGCTTCTTGCATTGTGAGAGACTGGAGGAAAATCAAGATTTGCTCCCTGCAATCAACACAAGTCAGATGGGCTGATTTGGGCTCTGCTGCACTTTCAAGAATTTGTCTTCATTCTTAACTTGCCCTCTCAAATTGCTGTGCTTCAATGCAAACCCTTCCTGCATTTAAATGTCATTGCCCAGTGAACTCAAGTTAAGGGCACCTGATTCAGGTACAGGCTGGGTCTCACTGGCTGTACTGGCTAGAGATGCAGAAAATGAGATATGAAAACAAATTGAAATGTGAGGAATGGGGAAAAGTAGCAGGCTTTGTACAGAGATAGGGCTGGTCAGATTCTACAAACAATTGTCTGAAAATACTCTCTTGTATTTCTAGTGAATGAGTTACACTCAGTCTGAATGCTCTTTTCTGTTCTGATGTTATACCCTTCTGAGTAGTGAGTGTAAGACTCTTAGAAATTATATTTGAGTCAAGTCCATAGGCATATGACATACCATCCCCTCTTCTCACCAATTTAACACCCTGACATATATGTGCTGGCACTGAGCATACCTACATCTGTCCAATCAGAAACTGGACTAGAAAAAAAAAAAAAAAAGCACCTGTTTTGTTTTTTTTTTAAAAAAAGAGGTATATGATTTGGCTGCAGAGTGGGGGGAAAATGCATTAAACATTTTTCAAGAATGAGCAATAGCATTACTTCTACCTGTGAGAAAAAGGCAGGGTCCTTTTCTTGTTACTGATTCTCTTGCCTTTCTCTAAGTGTTCAGAGCAGCTACTACAGTGCTTGGTCAAGGGATGCAGATAATTGTAAGGATGGCAGAGAAAAGAGGAGGAAAACTGAAGAGACAGGAAAGGTCAAGGTGTGCTGGAGAGAGTTAGAAATTAGGGTACTAGTGCTGGTCTGGGAAAATAAGTACCCCTGTCAACCAGGAAAACAGCTGCCTGAATACAAATGTGGCTGAAAGCCTTGTCATGTTCTGCTCTGGCATGTGCATCTGAAGCCCAGCTGTTACAAAATATTGGTTTTCTCTCCATGGACTGTTTTGGTTTTTTTTTTAATCTGCACAAAGAAATATGCAAACACTTCAGCACATAAAACAGCCTTAGGACTTGTTCTCTGTACATCTGTGAGATTGAGATTAATTCAACAAGATTGTGAATAAAAATACAGCAACTGGTATTTCTAATTCTATTTCTCAGTGGAAAGCTTCTAGTAACAGCTAATAACTAAGTCATACTAATCAACTCAGTGACAAAACCTCTAAAGTATGTAATATAACATAGTTTCTGATTTTTTTATAATGGAACCTACATGTTGCAATCTCCTACTCCACAGTTGTAAAACTTTATAGTCTTCTCTTTTGTCTACTGAGATTTCAGGTGTTTAACCACCAACTTCCACCCAAAGTCTGAAGCAACAATAATGCTATCCATGTGCTGTAGTAAATGAGCATTTCAGCTTGGCAGGCAGTGACAGCTTTTACTTATGCAAGCAGGCACAGCAGTCCAACTTATGCCCTCAGCTGGTGTAACTTCACTGAGACATTCATGGTTGTCAGCAGGATTACTTCTGATTTACTTCAACATAACTGAGGAAAGAGCTTGGCCCACTTTGTGTATGTTTATGGAGAGAAACTTAGAGCACAATGTCTGTTCTTGTTTAAAGTATAGCAGGAATTACAGTGTGGGTGAAGAAAAGCATGCAAGCTGTGATTGCAGCCAGCAACGTGGTTGCTATGGCACATCGTCCTCAGGCTGTTCTTAAAATGCCTGGAAGTTTGGTACCTTGCCCACTGCCTGTGGGACTAAGGCATGTTAAGTTATTTGTCTTAAATGACTTTTCCAATTCAACTTTGACCCAGAGGCACCTCTAGAGAGACAGCAGTGGTGGAGGAGGGACAGCATATAGGAATCTGAAACAATTAGAGCTGTTTCATTCTCTCCTAGCACACGACTGCCCATGCACAGCCTTATAAGTTGTAGCCTGGGAAGTTTGGTAATAAAAATGCAGCACTTCAATTAAATAAAATCTCCAGGCATAGGAATGTAACAAAACTAGGGAGTCACCTAAACTCGTTACCAGTCCTGACTGGCCATAGCATTGCCACAATGGTAAAGAGTCATTACAAATAACTATAATTTATTTTCTGTGTCTTATCTTGCAAGAATGGTCAAGGGACCCTTCTAGCAAGCACAGTCCCATTGGCCCTGGAGAAATCTTCACTTGCTAAAGTTCTCCTCCTACACTCTGCATTTCCTTTGGGTAGTAATAGAGAGCAGCACAGCATTCAGAGTGCCATTACGTATTATTGCAGCCCCTGCTAGCACAGCCCCAGTCAAAGGCCTAACAGTGCTTTCAATAAAATTACTTGTTTAAGGGGGTTGGAACTTGATTATAAACATTTGTTTGAGGCTGAAACATTTGTTCTAGGCTGGCACTAGAGAATGGCAAAAAAAATGAATGAACAACTAAAAATAGAGCTCGATAATTTCAAGGTAACAATATAGAGAGAAGGAAAATGGAGCTGAGCTGGAACTGCGCAAGTTGGATTCAGTTCCACAAAGCTCAGATTTCTGTTTTCTTCATTCAGTCCTTGCTAGGAAAGACTTCACCTCTAGAAAAGAGCTGCTTTAAAACCTTTCGTACCATGAAATCGTTGTTTAGATTTTGCAACCACCCCCGCAAGTTTAAGCTTCTCTGCATTTCCTGATGTTATGCCATTAAAAATAAAGTAAGATAATCTTTTTTCCACCAAATGTCTCTTGAGTATTTTGGGTAGGAGAAGTTGACTTCATACTACCACTACATTACACTCACATGTTCTACCCCTAACTATCAGTTTTTACTATTCACTGAAAATGAGCAACATGCAAAATAAAGGCATCCTAGCTTGAAAAGTGTATCTTAAAACTCTTCTGTATAGATGCACATACTCCAGAGTGGCTTTTCACAGTCTGCTAGTGCCTGCTGGCTTTTTTTGTCACCACTGAGGATCAGCCAAAGCCTGCAACACACCACCATCATCACAACAGATCTAGGCAACCCCACCCCATTTCTTACTTAGCCACCCACATGCTGGAGCTAATCTTGGGCAACTCAAAATCCACCCATGGCTTTTTCTTCCAAAGTAGTTTCTCCTGACACCAGTTATCAGGTGTCATCACTGTCATTTCATTCCTGAATTTGGGCCAGGAGGAGTCACTAAGCCTAGTGACAAAACAAAAATGCCTATTCCAAAGCAATAAGACAGTTTTTCCTCTTAACCCCAAATGTCAACAAGTGAGTCTTTGTGCTGCTAGTTAGGTGGTTGGAAACAACCTTTGCTATGTTGAGCTCAGCTGAGGGATGCACGTGACAGTAGAAGGGACAGTGCATGAGGTACCTGCTGAAAAAAATTCTCTCCTGCTATCAGCAGCCTGCATACCATGGGCAGCCTGGACCCACAAAGGCAACTGGCCCAAAAGTGTGTCAGATAAGTGCAGGTTGAGGATAGCACTTTTGTACAATACAAACAAACTCTGTAAAATTAGGTTTCAGGTTGTTTGTGCAAACTGGTATAGTCTATCAGGTACCCAGTTATTTTGATTTTAAGGGAGTTTATTTCAAACTAATGGGAACATATTCTGATCCAGAGGAATAACAAGCTGGGGTATAGATGTAATACAAAAGGAGATTTAAAGTACACACTTGGTTTTCATCTGGAGGGTAATCACTTATAGTCTAGTAGTAATAAAAATTAGAAAACACTGGTAAAAAGGAAAGTAAAACAAAAAAAGCCAGCACACCTCATTGCTTTCTGCTGTTTCTTCTGATCTCAATTCATCTAGCTGCAAATCTAAAGAGCTGAAGCCATCCTCACAGCTGGCTCACTGTGCCCCCATAAAAGTGCACTGTGGTCTAGGTACAACACAGGCAATTAGCACTGAGATGCCCACAGACAGGTTTGAATTCACTTCTGCCAGATCAGAGTTTCTCATGGATTTTCCTATCATAAGACCTTCCAGTTCTCCTCAAACCGGTAGTCTAACTGCACCTTTTCCAGAGGAATAAAGATTTTGTGTGAAGAGGTCTTATTTGGCTTCCAGTACACCAGGTGATTCTACTTTTTTTCATTCGTTTTCTAGTACTGTGTAGGCAAGGGCAAGATCTGAAGCCAAGCCCAACCCCATCCAAGACAAGAAACAATGAGCTACTTCAAGTCCTGCAGCAGGTGCTGGAGTTCAAGAGTTATTTGTGTGTTCCACTAAGGCCAGCAGGAAAATACTTTAGTTTTCTTCCCAGACCAATTTTGCACCAATTTTCTTAATCCAAGCACTGGGCCAAGCTGGAAAGAGATTACAAAGGTGACCAGGAGGTGTTCACAGACAACTTAGACCCTACAGCTGAGGCCATGCTGTAACTGGGCATCCTGGGGAGAAGCTCATCACTTCAACAGGCTGCATGGAAGAGAAAGTTCGTGCTTAAGTGTGGTAGATATTAAAAAAGACTTTACATTCAAAAGTAAGGAAATTAAAACCTTTAGACTCAGCATGAAAGCTATTTAAGAAGTGTACTTGTAATCATGGAGAGCAAGAAAAAGAGGTGTGTGTGGAGGAAAGGAGACAGGAAAACACGGGGAAAAGCAATAAAATGGTTAAAAGGAAGACATTGTTCAAGCCAAACAGGTGCCTTTCAAAAAATGAAAGCCCAAACTAAAGCCAATAGAAAAGGAACATGTGCAAGAACAAATAAAATATCAGGGCATGAAAGTGAGGAAGGCAGAGAGTAATATTAACAGTCAGTAATGAAATACATAAAAATAAGTAGACATTCTTTTAGCAAATCTGCTGGTTTAATGGGATCGGGAGCAGCATTTCATAGGAGACAGCAGAGAAGCTGCATGAACCAAGGAGAATTTAAGAGATGCCCACTGCAGCTGTAGCCTGATCAGTTGTTAACTGAGAAGCTGTCAAGAGCGGTTAATGAAACAGGCAGAAACACTGAACCACACGGGGGCAGGCAGAGAGGAACCTTGCTTGTAAAATTGTTCTGTGGCACAAAAGGCTGGATTTTACCCCTGTGGTTGTTAGTGTTGTGATGGTAGGTAAGAGCATGTTTATTGGTGTGAGCTGGAAAAGTCGGCGTGATCAGACAGGGTGAGATGATTCATATTAGCATTCTCTCAATAGCACTTCTATCCAGGAGAAAATAATTGCCATCTGATACTACTTTGGTGGTCCAGAAGCTCCCAGACAGTAAAGCACAGGATCCTTCAATGGACAATCCACTGACTCCTAACAATCCCCTAAAAATTGTCCAGGATAGCATGATAAGTGCTATTTCTTAACACCACTCATATTACTTCTTGCCTGCTTTAGATAACAAATGCCTGATCTCAGCATCCAGTCTGGAAAGGAAGGCTGGTTAGAAGACATCTCACATTTTAACTTTTCCTTATTCTCTGTGTGCATCTGGCCACATCAATTTATTGGTAAATTCATATGAATGTGAGCTTGACCACTGCATTGATTATATCATGTAAGGCTCAATGTGTCTTGTGTATTCTCTAGATGGTCTGGAAATAAAACCATCACTTATCAACAATATTTAAAACCAAATATGAATTAACTGATGAACGAAATTCTGCCAGACATAGGCAGTCAGGCATGCACCATGTCCAATGTCACTCCAATTTCAAATAAGTTGAAATTAATAAAAGGTGAAACAGACACAGAACATTTGGTCTGCATATTTGAAAATAGGGATTTCTGCACAATAACTTAAGGTCCTCATACTTGCAGCATTTGGATTGAGTTGTGGTGGTCACGAGGTGTGATTCAATTTGTTTTTAAGCTCTGTTTTGCCACACTGTAAATGCAGTCACTGCTACAGGCCTCTGCAAAAATCAAAAGGTGGGGTGGGTAAGCAGACATGAGGGTAAAATATTCTCCTGCGATCTATGAATGAAGAGACTGGAACCAAAAAGCACTAAACAAGAAAGGGAAAGGGAAAGGGGGAAAAGGGGGGAAAGGGGGGAAAGGAAAAGGGAAAGGAAAGGGGAAGGAAAGAAAAAAAAAAGAAAGGGAAAAGAAAAGAGAAAGAAGGGTGTGAAGAGAAAGAATAAACCCTGCTACATAAATATTTAAGAGTAGGCAGCTTGTAAGTACTATTTAGTTTCACTGAAACTGAAGGTCTAAACAATTGCTGTTGGTGGAGAGTGCAGTCAAACTCCCATGCATTTGGCTCTGAAAAGGAGCAGAAGAGGATTGGACTGTGTAAGTTTAAGTATGGACCAACAGATTCCTGCCTTGCTATGCAGTCCAGTGATAAGACCAAGCAAGACCAAACAAAAGGTGTTTTCTGTATTACATATTTTTAAATAACTTAATCTATTCAGGTGTCCTGAACTTTTGAGGCTAGGCCAGGCAGAAGAGGGGGCATGAGAAGGGTGCCATGATATGCAGTAACCATGGCCACCTGTAAGGTCATGTCTGAAATCAGAGTCGACAAGAGAGGACTGTGTGGGATTTTGCCCTTCAGCTCATTTAAGAAGAGCCAAAAGATAAATATGTCCTCTGAAGTTGCTAAAGGTTTTTACCTTAGGTTGAAAATTGATAAGAACATTACATTTATCAGGAGGATTTTTTTTTTTTAGTAGGTGAGGTTTCCTTACTTGTCTGTTACTTTAAAATACTACTCGGTACTGATTTTAAACTGAAAGCATTGCCATAAAGCTGACCACATAGTTTTTGAAGCATCAGTGTTACTGGGAAGTTTGTTTTCCTGTTTTCTGTCTTTGACATGTGTTCATTAGCTTACACAGAATAAGTCAAATGTTTGTCATCACTTAAAAGCTTCTTGCATCTTGAAATAAGATACTGACAATGTCTAATCACATCAGCACATTCTGATGCAGCATACCTGCTTAATGTGCAGGGCAACCCACAGACTGTAAATCCAGCACTCAGTCTGCAAATAGCTTTAAACTGACCACTCTGGGAAGTCAAACTACAGAGCCAGGTGTGGAGCCAAAGACAAAAAAGTCCCACTTTTACTGCCATCCTGTGTAGAGAGTACAGCTCAGCAGCAAATCTCACATGGCCTGCCTTCTGAAGTCATTCATAAGCAATGTGAGACAAATAGGTTCTGAATTTATTTTGACTCTTACTTCATATCATATCTCAGAATCAAATGAAAAACCACCAGAGGAATGTTACATGTTGTACAGCCTTTGAGCTCAGAGCATTCGTACAATACATACATGCAAACTAGAAAGTTCCTGAGGCAGTGTGTGAGCTTTTTATCATGTTGCTACTTTTGAAACACTTGTGCATGAAAGGAAAACTAAATTTTAAAAAGCTCCTACTTGCTGCTGAGGCACTGGTTGCAAATCGTGCAAGACATTAATGGAAGATTTGTCCTTCTGATTTGCAAAGTATTGGCCAAAATTGGCACCGCAGAAGAAAGAGCCAAAAAGGCGATAGAGCATTCATTGATGGGTCACTTCAAATCATGATGTCCTATCATTGCAATTCTCACTGCAAGAAACAAACAAACAAAAAAGGCATTTTTGACACATCCAACTCCTTACTGCTGTTCCCAAGGTTGACATTCTCAGCTGAAATTGCTACTACTCAAGGTAGACATGCTACTGAGGACAAAAGTAACTGCCCTACATAGAAATTTTATGAAAAAAGTTAACTATGAATCCTGCTGATTTGTTGAACAATGCTGTGTTTGCTCCAGCTAATCTAATTGAACAAAGCCTTCTGTAGTAGAATCGGCCAGATCACAACAATTGCTTTTCAAATGCACAGGATGTGTTTATGGCTCTCATGAGACATGCTGTCCACTCCATTAAAAATAACAACCTTTGTAGTTATGCACGGCAAAGTATCAGTAGTTAAATCTCATGCTTCGTGGTGTAAGACGATCACTAGAAATGTCAGGAAGAAATTATTCGCCTAAGAGACAGCACAGCAAGATATGTTTGTTGCCTTTGAATCATCACATGTTGTCAATAACAGCATACTTGCCTGTTAGATCATCAGTCCAACAATTTGTTACAGCAAATTCTATCATCTGATATTCAGCAAATCAGTCACTTCAGGACTAAGAAAGTATAAATCTGCTTTCACCATAACGTAACCAGCACTAAATTTTGAGATGGTGAGGAATGCAAGCCTGGCTCCAGTGCAAGTTTTGAAGAAAGGCCTTGTACTTCTAGAGCAGACTAAGTAAAAACTCCACTTCTAGAAGTCTTCTCAGGATTTTCAGCATCAAGGTTTGACTCTGACACTTGCTACTCGGGGCCAATTTGGCATGGTATACTCTTAAATTTTCTGTAACCCTTTAGAGCTGCCCAAGTTAAGCTGAACATATGCAAGGGCAGCCATTGGGAAACATTTGTATGGCGAGGTTGAAAATGTGTCCCCTGCTTTTATGAGGATTTTTAGGGAAATTAAATGTAGCAGATCTGCCACTCCCAAAACAGACTATCACCATATAACAGCTGGAATTAGGCAGGGGGAGGATTGCTGACCCCGTCGTGTATTTCACACCTCACATTAGCCTTGTATGCCACTGATGGGCTTTTGGCAACTGCAGGAGTTGAGAGAGAATCTGTAGTTAATGGGATTCTTCCCAACAGATAAATATAGCAATAAAAAAGATGTATAATTTTTGTCACTGTAATACGGATGTTAGTCTCTGATGCCCTCTGTGCATTAACCCAACCATAAGTCTGGTATTTTAAATTCCTCAAATAATATTGCTAGGAGAAGAGAATCAGAGCATTTGCTCTTTGGTAGATCTATCCTAGTGCTCTAGAAATTATCCTTACAAAACTATCAGATTTCTTAAAATAGATCACTAATTCCTGCAAGTGCCTTCAGAAGCAACATTTTGTTATCGCCCTGGCACTTCATGCTCACACTGGCTACTATTCAAAATCACCTTGGCTCCAGAGTCCTGGCCTGGTGGCAGCTTCACATCACCTGGCATTAGTAGGATGGAAGCAGTCCTTCGAGATAAATGACCATTGTGCCAAACAGCAACATAAAACCTGACAGTAAAATGCTTTCCTTTCAAGAAATAACTGTGATGCTGTGAAGCTTCGTCACTGTCTCCTGCCAGCTCCAAAAAGCTGTCTGTGCACAACCTACTCACAGCAGGTGCCCTTGCAGAGCCCAAAAGCTGCCTGGACTCCAGAGAAAGGTACTCAAGCATCCGTGCATGGCATGTCCCATGCAGCCACTCCACTCCTATAAACTCACAAGGCAGAAATTACCTGTAGCTTGGTTTTCATAAGTCCTATGAAAAGGCTTCCAGCCCAACATTTCCCTCCCGGCTCACTGCCAGCAGACACCCAACTGCTTGAACATCACACACATCTCCACACTCTGTGCATGGCTCCTGGCACACCCTGGTCCCATGCACCAGCTGAACCTTCTCTTAGCATTTCCAGTTTCCAGCTACATTTTGGGTTGTGGATAAGAAAGTCAACTGCTAATGTGCACTAAGTTGCCTTGTCTGCAATTCAACAGTATTAGGCACAACTAAGAAAACAAAACCCACAGGTTGGGTTTCACAACAAAATGAGCAGGCAGGCAGAACCCAGGCTATAGCCCATGAGGGGACAAAAAGTCCAAATACAAGAGGGTGTGTCACTGCTGAAACAGACCTAGCAGCACTATATTGGTATAGCTGAAAACGTATCTTTGCCCACCCCTGCCAAAGCTTGAGGCTGGAGCCTGGTCTGTGTCCCAGTGCACCCACCCGTGCTGGCGTATGATCCTTATAGCTGCTACTGACTACCAGGGCTAGTGTCTGGCAAAGCTTATCTGTGAGCTGCAGAGCCTTTCTGTCGGCCCACCCATGCTGGCCAGAACACACAATTACATTGTATATACAAAATGCCTTTTGATTAATAAGAAAAATAAAACCTGTAGTATATATTGCTCTCCATAGAAAATCATAAGTCTGTCAGGCTTGCAATGCATGTGGCTGGGAAGGGGAGAACATACCCTGTGCCCTCCTGCCTTTAAGTTTGATCTCCCTTCACTATTCCCCCTATAGCACTCAGACAGTTCAGAGAAGGTACCTAAGCACAGTCTCTGCAGCAAACCCCACCAGGACGTCAGAAAGCATTAAGGAGAAGGTGGAACATGTTCATGCTGACAGACCAATCCACAAATCTTCAGCAGAGCCAGGCTCTGGCCCAGGTGCAGCTGGGAGAGCCAATGAGGATCCCAGACAAGGCATCAGTTTCTCTTACTCTTAGGGGACCTGAGAAAACTGTTTCCTTGCTTAAGGAGGTTTATGAAATTCCTGCTTTACACATGAGATTCTGAGCATGTGGTGCACCCAAGTGTTGAAAGGCAGTGTTGCCATCTCTGCTTCATGGGGGGTCTCACGCACCAATTGTACTTTCAGCCAAAAATCACACATCTACACCTAGTGTTCAGGCACACTGACCTGGCAGTTATTTTCTGTCTGGAGAAAATGAACAGCAGCTGTCCTCTCATCGTGCCCTCAGGGAAAGCTCTGTGTGGTGCTGCCACTGCTGAAGGGGAGACCTGGCACTGCCCACCTACTCAAACAGTCTTAGACATCTCCTTCTTAAGTCTCATTTAAAGAGGTCATAAGTGAAAAGTTCTGAGAGTACACCCAAATTCACATTTTATAATTGCATCCTGTTACTTATGGGGTGTGAACTGCAGTGCTGTACATGTGACAGCATGACAAAGTAAGACTTGTCCTAGAAGAGAGGCTGAAGTCTCAAGTCCCATCACACTTCTGTAAACCTGGTGAGATGGTTCTGTGCACACCTTTCATTCAATGAAGAGGAAAGAAGCACTCCTAAGCAGGCATGGCTAAGACAAAATGGGAGGGCTTAGCGTGGGGAAGAGTGCAGGACCCAGGAGGGAAAGCTCAGCATTTCATCATTATTCACACTTTTTTAGTGCACATTATCTCTGAAAGTCTCTTTGCTGAGGTTAAACTGAAATAACAGTTTCTGCTGCATCCTCACAAAGACACTTCTCCCTGAAAAGGGACTTACATGCCCAAAACAAACTCTTGTTCCCCCCACACACAACTGAATCAAAGGGATCTAATAAAAGATAATACCTTTCTGCAGTTTTAATCTCGGTTATAAATAAGACATTGGGCCACATTCTCAGATGGCATAAATTTTGGGTCACTGAATTAAAGCCTGGTGGAGTTGCACTGATCTGGCCTATTGTCTGTAATGGAGATTAATAGAGGGATGGGACTCTAACCCGGGTATCTGTAGCCAAACCACAATTTCAGACGCTTTTCTGCCAGTAGCTTGTGCCTGAAGCCATAGATCTCCAAACACCACAGATCAGAACAGAGTGTGAATGTATGGACAGCCCAAGCATGTTAATTATTGAGCAATCCACATAATGAACAGAAGCAGAAGTCTAAGAAGGAAGAAAGAAAGAGTAACACCAGTAGATTTTAACATATTCAAACACACAACAAATTTAGGATCACAATGATTAGCTCATTCCCTGATGAATCACAGCACTTGTCAGCAAACTACCAGCAACCCTGCTTCAGGACTCTTGTGCAGCTGTATTCCTGCACAGCACAAGTCCCACTGAACTCCTTAGCCTGGCAGAATGGAAGCAAAAGCCAGTGAAAGCAATGGGACAGAGGTAAAGCCCAACAGCAAACAAGAAGTAGCTGTTTCACAAGGAATATGAAAACAAACCCTAACACACTCCAGGACAGGGTCCACTAACACCTCATTACCATAACCCAGCACCCACAGAAGTAATTATATTTTCATATAAAACAACACAAAATGCAAGCTAAGCTCAAAAAATCACCAAAAGATAATTCAGAATAGCTAACCGAAAAGTTACTTAGGTTTTTTTGTTTTGTTTTGTGTTTGGGTTTTTTGGGGGTTTTTAAAATTGTTTTTAAAAGGCATGCAACATGAAGCAAGGAGGGCACCCTGAAACTTCTAGAAGGGTCAGTCTGGAAAAGCTAGTGGATGGCCCTTGTTTCAGAGCCAATCATTAGTCCAGCTTCTGAACTTGGGCTTGTGCTTTCTTAAGGGAGGGACAACTTCTTTTGAGAAGCAATTCACTCTTGGGGGCTATGTGCCTTGTTGGCAGTTGGACCACAGCATGGAGAGAGACTGGGAGAACAAACCTGAGAATCTGAAGGCTTCATCTATAGAGGTTACATCCTCTGCCACTTAGGATAGAGAAAGGGAAGCAACCCAATGGGCTACTTCTTTTCAGCTAAAGCTTTTTCTGGGTGTTTTCTATCACCATGCTTTCTGATGTTGCAGCCTTACATCTCACAATTGCACCTCTAATTCATGCTTAGTACAGGGGTGATTAAGAGATGTCCCTGAACCACAGTGTTTATACATTTATGCTAAGACTCCAAATGTCTTAGAGTTTGTGATCTTTAGATCAGGTCCTTCGGCTCAATCCATGAGAGAGATAAAGATAATTGTCAAAAGGGAAGCCACTATCTCATATTTATAGCAAACTGCTCTGTGTAGGCTGAATTCACATCAGAGTTTGTGGCAAACAGTTCATTACTCATGGCTGGGCTAGGAGCCCACCAAGCATTTGAGGAGTTGTTGGCTGTTAGTAAGACCATTAAAAATGAACAGCAGTAATAAATATTCCTGCTGTTATGCCTCCAGAAAGCCCAAAGGTTAAACGATCTGGGAAACTTCCTGGTTGATACTTTTCTGGAGTACACTGACATAAATAGTGATCAGGTTGCTCAACTTTTCCTATGAGATATTATGATTGCTGTATAGTATTCAAGCAATGGGATAAAGCAGATAAGGTCTTTGAAAGGCATTTAATTAAAAAAAAAAAATTAAAGACAGCTCACTTGTTGTGATTGCAACTTTTCTGTCAGTCCTAAACACCTTAAACTAATTTCAGAAAATAAAGAACAACATGAGATTGATCTTTAGCTGCTGTGTGGTAGCAAAAGCAAATGCTTTTTCAAAATAAGACTGCCCAGCAACTCTAGGGAAATACTCCATCATCCATTTGTTTTTCAACATCTTTTCTCTTAGCATTCAAACATGCACCACCTGGCCTTAAAGTGAGATTAATTTTCTTTGCAGTCAGGAAGCTGGTCTTTGATCTAAAGATTTACTGTATTTTCAGATTTCTTTTGGCCAGTGCTGGAGAGGACACAGCAGATGGAGACTTGTTTGCCCAGGAGATCATTCCAGCATGGCTGGTTGTATACAGTGGGAACGTTATTGGTGATGAGTGCTTGCTCTAGTGCTGGGAAGTGGGGCTGCTCACTCTGGCAGTGAGCATGTAGGCAGCTTTTCCTATATCTCTGACTGACAGAAAGGTTGGAATCTCTCTGAAAGCAGCTTGGGGAAGAAAAAGACCAAACACACCATCATGTAGCGCTCACAATAATGGGCATGTCTGGCAAAAGGTCCAGAAACATTCCCTTTGGTCCAGGGTGGCCAATTAGAAAATAATGATACATGAATGTGAAGGAGAGGAGGGATCAAGAGGCTCATATGAATGCCCATTATGTTGATTTATAGGCCTGACACAGGGCCCACCAGGCAGGGCTCTGCTCCTGTCACTGCTTACTGCATTGATTTGATGATTTGACGTGTCCTGACATATCTTCTTGTGCTTCTGGTTTATATCTTTTGTTTCTTTTGGGAGGGGAAGTGGGCTGGTTGGCTTTTTTAAAGGGAAGGAAAGAGGTTTAAAAAATATATAGATAAGATCATAAGCATTGCCAGTCTTTTCACAATAGTTTTATCACCTGACAAAGCCACACTTTCTATTCTTGCTGAGCTCTGATCAGAACTCTTCTTTGAAAGAAGTCATTTTGCATTGCAGTTAATCTTGACCATATTTATGGCTGCTTAGATATTTTCAGTTTGTTCACTGGGGCTGAGTTGGCAGCTGCTCTGTAACTCTGAAACTTGGGTGTTTTTATTATGGAGCTATCCACACAGCAAATTTTGATTCCAAAGTTGCCTGATGTTAGAAGTTTGTTTGAGCAGGGGCAGGGGAAGTGAATCACAGCAGAAATGCAGCTCTATGCCAAGAGAAACTCCCATCTAAAAACTCCCTATACAACCAAAACCAATAATTTCTGGCACACAGCATGAACTTTGTCAATACTGTGGTATGCAGAGGATTTGCTCATGGCCTAAATTTTCCTAAGAATTTTTACTGCCTTGGCAAACTCTTGAAGCACTTGAACAGTTAGATGTACCCATACTCAGCCTAGCATTCGGCACTATTCAGCTGGGTTCACATACTGAACTTGGCAAGTGCTCTGTCTTTTTGCTGAACAAAACCTTATTCTAACAACCACTGAAATGTCAGACGGATCTTTAAAAAAATAACTTCACAGACTGAAATAGCCTAATTTCAAGTTAGCTACATTTCTAAACTTCATGTTCTGATTCAAAATCTTATTCAATATGCATTTGTATATTTTTTCTTCAATTATGTTAAGGAACTGGACAAATCTCTAACAAAACTTCCTGGGTCTTAGAAGAGAAACAAGCACATATTGCATCAGACAGTGCATCTGATTGGATTTGTCAAGCTTAAATTTGGGATAATTTTGTTTCCTTCTTTTGCTTTTTTTTTTTTTTTTCAATATGCAAAGTAATTGGTATGAACACTGGCATCTGTCTTTGCTTTTAATCTGTTTAGAACTTTATTGGCAGTCATATGAGGTAGGTAAATATTTTTTCATGAACCTATAAAACATCATTAGTTCATTTTTTTCATGTCAGGCTGGATAAGTATCTCACAGTACCTCTACATCTTCATGACGATTATTTATTTTGATTTAGACTAAACTAAAACAAAGACCTGCGCTTCTGTGACAGTCTTTAAAATATACAGTAATAAAATTGAATTAACATGCTCCCTCAGTGATTTCCAGATGGTGATATGCTGGTAACAGCAGAGAAACCAAGAGAACTTTACCCACCCTTTTCTGCTTCATCATTGCAACAGACACATCCTTTGCATCTCTTGCATCCCAAAGTGGAAGGACCAGAGGGTAACAGCAATGAAGCAGGCAAGAATGGGATCTTGTCAAAATAATAACCTTGTTTGTTCCCAAATGTGAGAGGGGAACATCATCTTTGCAGGCTAGTGCCCAACAGTGCAGCTTTTGAGAAACAATAGCTCAAGAATAGATAATTTAGATAACATATCAATGTGAAGAAATGCTATGTCTCATAAACTGGAGAATGAATTAGCAACACAGTGACAGCTCTACTGAAGCTAATATATGTTATTTATCCATGCAGACTACCGTGATGTCAGTTAGGACCACTACTAAGTAAGCAGCTTATCCCAAATTTGAGGAGAGAAAGATCTACATGGGAACATCAGAAGCACAAGCATAAGTGTGCCATAGTTTCATTTTCCAGATGATAAATCTTGAGTGCTCCATAGTAGACAGCTCAGAGTCAGAACATTTGATTATAAATCTCATATTTTGTCTAGCTGAATGTGGTAGTTTCAGAATTACCTTCTTCCCACCCCGCTTAGGAATTTAACCAGACTAGACTCAATCGGCTGGACGTTAAGGAATGAAGCTTTATATTTACAGCTTAGCACAATGTACAAGCATATATGTACACAATATACACAGATATTAACAGTTATATACAAGTGAAAAGTAATACACAAACACAAAATCCCTTCTGAAACAGTCAGACCTCTCTCTGCCCTACCCACTCTGTCCCCCCAACAAAATAACCACAGAAATCTCCACATAGCTCACATGATAAAACTGGAGAGATCTGAGGTGAGATGTCAAAAAGACAGCAAGGAGGTTAGAAAAAAAGTTAGATCAGGTTACATAGATCTCACACAAAGGAAAAACAGCAAAGATGCAACCAGACACAGAGACAAGAAGTAGTGAGGAGTGAGTGCCTTATCTATATTTTGACTACTTGCATCTCTCAGCAGAATAGTAAGTCATATAGGTCACTGTTACTTTCTTCTCACAGCCAAGGATTTAATTTCCCTCATTAAAAATATTTCAATTAGCCTCAAACCAGCACAGTGAAATAACATAAACCATTCCCCTCCTGCTTTACAAGATGAGCAAATCAGGTGACTTTTTTTTTTTTTTTT